>JASANB010002747.1:0-162708 GCA_030248155.1 Sabatieria punctata
GGGGGTGGGGGGTGAGGGGGGTTGGCCTTTCCAGCAGGGGGGTAACCCCCCCAACCCCCCTAGTACATGTATGGATCGTTTACTAGTGCAGGGATGTCCTTACTGTCTGTCGCTCGAGTGAAGAGTCCATTAATGACAAGGTTCAGACTGCGCCGCTCACGCTCTCGCATCTCTCGTTCCCAGTCACAAATACGCACCAGCTCTGAGTGCGCTTTGTTGTAGCACGAAGACGGGTTTAGAACAGGCAAGCCATTTCTGGCAGTTTGCAAGACAGATGCGTAGGTTCTCTTCATCGCGTGAGTGGACAGCTTCTCCAGATCAGCTGTCACCTTTTCAAGTTGATCGGCAAGGGATGACACTCTGCAGAGAGTAGAATACGTAGTCATCAGGAGGGCCGGGAGAAGTCATGGTAGCCACTGATGGCCAGTCGTCACGGTCCATCTGTTTGGAGCGAAGTCTCTCAATCAGGTCAGAGCAGTCCGGACAATTCAGAGCAATAAAGTTGGTTTTACATGTAAGACCTCATCACAGTACCGAACGGACACTCTCGGTCCCAGCAAAGACTTTCCAAAACAGGGCTGACACAGAAGGAGCATCTCACGACTTTTACTGGGCCAGAAAAGAGCTTGTAGTCATATTGAATGGAAGTCGACATTTGCGAAAGCAATTTGCACGGCTTTTTGGGAGAAATGGGAGAAAATGGGCTTTTTGGGAGAAATGGGCTTTTTGGGAGAAATGATAACAAGGGAGAAATGTGCGGGGGCTGGGCATTTACGTTGAGGATTGAGGATTTTGCCAGGCCGGGCGGACCAGAGCAGAAAATTTAGAAAATAAACTAAAATTATCTATTTAACTCAGAACGTCCAGACGAAGTTTGAGGGGTAATCCGGGGGTTGGAGTTGAGCCGGAAATATTATACACACGGTTTTACAGTTTCAAAGTGCCAATTTTCAAAGCTTAGCTTAAGTTTAGCTTTTAATTTGAAAATTCATTCAAATTTTCAAAAAGTTTAGGTAGACAAAGCAAAGTTGACGGGCCGGGCCCAACCGGAAAATGTCTATGCACATCTCTAAAAAGAGTCCAAAAATATAGGCCGTTGACGGATTTCAAGCTTTACGACGAGCTCAATATTTTTTAGTAAAAACCACGGAATTTGGCATACTCTCAGCTGGACAAGACCTCATCCCATACATATTGTCCCATACATACATTGTATAGGCATGGGCAACACGAATGCAATTGGACATAGCCATACAAAAATGCTCAGTATTACATTTAGGTTACGGTAATGCAACTACATCGTTTGAGTTAGGTGGACGCACTGTCCCTACATGTACCCACATAGTAGACCTGGGCGTCACCATTTCTTCTGATTTTACGAGACTTAATTATGGTCTTTAAGATGGTCAGTGGCCTGGTGGATCTGTCGATGGAAGGCTTTTTTACCTGGGCACCAACCAGGGGCACTAGGGGGCATAACTTTAAGATATATGTTATGCATACTCGTCTAGAACTGCGCAAAACTTCTTCGCGAGTCGAGTTGTTCCAATTTGGAACAACTTACCTAGAGACGTTGTAAATGCTTCATCACTCCAAAACTTTCATACTAAATTGGCCGCAGTGGATCTATCAAGTTTTTTGAGGGGGAGGGCCCTTGAGCCGGTCGATCGGCCCAGCCCTCCTGTCATCTAGTGGCATGCTACGGTATGCTGGTCATTCTAACAGTTCATTCTTTGTTTGTTTGTTAAAATCAATACAATATAACAGGTCATCCGCCGAAGTGGACTTGGATTGGTCTGGCGCCGGACAGAGCCTGAGGTCTGAGCCTAAATTCTAGGGAGGGGGTTGGGCACTAAAAACGCTCAAAAATCGCAATTTTTCGGTTAAAAATCGTGTGGTCTAAGTAGGGTTGGGGCAGACCCCTCTTACATGTATGCTTAACCTGTCCCTCAAGACGAGTTAAATGATGGCAAGAAAGCAAAATTTGAGCAACAGGCCACGTTTTTCAACAAGCACATCAAATAGCAGACTTCTCAATTACAACAGTTTTGACACACGAAATTATCGAAATCAGCAGAAGTGAATCCTTTTTTATCGATTTTTCCGCCCACTTTATTTTCACACTAATAATCTGGAAATAGAGCGGTTTTCTTCACTGTGCGTTGTTTATTCTATTTTTACTCTATTTTATGCGGAAATAGTCTCCTAAACATTTTGTATAACTATCGTCGCGTTGCGATGGAGTGCGATGCGAACAAAACAAACAAAGCCCTGAGCTGAGTCTATTCCGATAGACCCTGGTCTACTTCTGGGCATAGGCTTAGCTTCAGGCTTATTAGACACAGGTTGCTGACTGGGTAGGTTTCCTATAACCTTTATCAACGTAGTGGTGGACTAGCATTTTGATGTTTGTCGACGGTGAGAGGAGTTCCGCAACTTGGTACATTAATGTCATTGGTCGGTTTCAAAAGTGGGCGGAGTTTCGTGAAACTCTTCCCCCAGTCGCCGAGGCCGAGCGCCCTAATATTTTGGCAATCGCTAGATTACGTACAGTAGTTTCACATTTGTGCGTATATATCCTCCCATTATCCGCCGCATGGCGGAGATTTCTTAAAAGAGTTCCCGCTAAGCCTAAGGGGCGTGCAACAATTACGTAATTGTGTTTTTGCCCATTATCGGCCCCCTCCCCTCTGATAATCGTTCGTCGTAATAATATCGTCTGAACTCAATGAGCTCCCGTTGTCAAACTAATTGGACGTTCGTCCACAATGAACTTTTTAAAACTGTGGTTTTAGTGAAAAAAGAAGATGCCAGAGTCTATCTGCTTGTAGCTGTTTTTGCGTTGCTGTTCTGTTTTGCTTTACAAACGTCCGTTTCCAGTTCAGCAAGACATTTATTTACACCTTCTTGCATTTGGCTGTTGTACGTAAAACCAAGAATGCATAAAAGAGTAGCAAGAATGTGCCGCTCAGCGGCCGGCGGAGTGTCGATGCGCTGTACCAAAATTACTGGAGGGGTCGCGAATTTCGCGACCCCTCCAGTAATTGCGCATGCGCTTTATTGCAGCGCAACCTGATTTCTGAGCAAGAATGACGTCAACAAAATGTTTAGTGATTTTCTACAACGGCAATTCATTGCATAGTTGGTGTAAGATCTTCAATCATCACAATAACTGAAATAAGTGTCTAATTGCAAGGCAAGATTGCAAGATATCTGTGAAATGCATCAGGCTTTTTGCATTTGTGAATTTTTCCATTTTGAACGCAGCACATGAGCTTGGCCATGTACACATGCCACCTGCTTGCATATTCCAGCTTTTTTACCTTTCGTTCCCTTTGTCATGTTGCCGTAGACTTGAGAAATCAACGGCGGCAGCTATATTCCCAAAGACAGATTGAATAACCCGCTAAAAAATTTTGGCCCCTCCAGTAATTTTGGTACAGCGCATCGACACTCGGCCGGCCGCTGAGCGGCACATTCTTGCTGCTCTTTTATGCATTCTTGGTAAAACTGAGCATGGCAATGGCTTCGATTGGGCCAGACGAGTCGGTTGCAAGGCAGCTGAACATTCGGGATTTGGACGCCCAATTGCAGGCACTAATAGCAGAAGTCAAAGGTCTTAGAGTGAGTTCGTTTTTCTCTAGTTTTTCTCTCTGAATCATGTTCATTTTTTGTATATCTAGGCAGTATTTATAGGCCATGGACCAGCATCAAAGCAAGGTGGTTAAACAGTTGCTCAATGAAAAATTACAGCTCGAATTACAGCTGGTAAGCCGACATTGTCGAGTCGGCAATTGTACGTCATTTGTTTTACCGGGTGATCCGATCCGATCCGATGTGGCGGGGAGTCGTACAATATACAGGGTGTGCCAAAAAAAAACAACCCAGCAGATTTTTCGCAGTAGCAACTGCAAATCTCAACCGATTTGAATGAATCCTTTTTTAAATGAAAGATAAATAAATTCTTGAAAGATTGATGTAACGTTTATTAATGTACTCTGCTTAGTTCCTGAGATATTCACTCTCAAAATCAAAGCTGTGATTTTGGCAGTGAACAAGAGGGAATTTTTCTTTTTTTCCCCAGCACTTCGTAATAAAACGGATTCCTGCTACTGCTGAGGGCTATTGGAGGCTTTACTGGTGACACGTAAACTCGGTTCACTTCAACAGTAAAGTGTCATTAGTCCCCAGCAGTAGGAATCTGCTTTATTATGAAGTGCAACGGAATCGCTCTTGTTCTTTGCCAAAATCGGTTTCGACTTTGAGGGCAAATATCTCAAGAACTAAGCAGTGAATCTCAATAAAAATTGCACCAATCTTTGAAGAATTTATCAATCTTTCATTCAAAAAAGGATTCATTCAAATCGGTTAAGATTCATGGTTGCAAAAGTAAAAAATCTGCTGGTTTGTGTTTGTTGTTGTTGTTGTTCACTGCCAAAATCTCTGTTTTGAATATGAGGGCAAATATCTCAGGAACTAAGCAGGCTATCTTAATAAGCGACTCATCGGTCTTTCAAGAATTTATTTATCTTTTATTTAAAAAAATATTCATTCAAATCGGTTGCGATTTGCGGTTGCTACAGCAAAAAATGTGCTGGGTTGTTTTTTTTGGCACACTCTGTACAATGTTCGACCCTATGATCAGACCTGCACGGTCCATTTCGCGACCCCTGAAATCGTCATCTCGGGCGCTGTGCCCTTCTTTCATTGCCAAGCCACTCCTAGCCATGCTCTTGGGTGCCAGATGCCAAGAGAGCGCCTGGCGTAGTGACGTCATGGTGCTGCCAGTTCCCGACGGTCGCCGGTGCCCCGTATGTCAGAGGGCTCCCGGCATAGTTGGTTTCTCTCTCAGACAGCTTCTGACATCGTAGATCTTCTTCTCCAACACGGCATGCTTTGTGGAGTGGCTTCGGTGCAACGGCAGATCCAGTCGGTTCCCATTTACCTACTCACTGTCACCAGCTTTCGGTGGCCTAGGTGGGGCTTTGTGCCGACCACCAACTCTCTGCGGCAAGAAATTTGCCCCGCCGAGTGGACGAGTGCACGACGTCGCGCACAGTGGATTTGCGGCCTAAACCACTACACCAACTGTGCCGGCTTATAGACTGGACACACGCAGATTATGTATGATTCGTACAGTATGTACAGATCACACCCCAACCCCTTCTTCCGCGTTTGTCTGTTACATGTCTGAGTCTTAGACTTCTCTAAGTCTGTGAATCTTCATTTCGATGTCATCTCAACCAAACCTCATCTATCAGAACTGTGTACTTATTAGTCGATTTGACTAAACAAATGATGGTTGCAGAACAACCAAGCATTGCAAATACAGCTTTGCAATGAACAAGCCAGTGAACAGTCGTTGATGATGCTGGAGGATGAGGCAGAAGAAACGGCTGAAACTGACTTCCAACAGGTCAGCTCTCTGCTTACAGACTACCAAACAGTCATAGTTGCCCTTCCTTGGAGTAGTAAACTAAACTATTGTACTAAACATGATCGTAAAACAGCCTGGCACTAACGTCGTTTATGGTACTGGCACCATACAGTAGTGCACAAAAAAAATGTCCTCTCCACTTTTTCGGGTTCACTAAAATCACTGTTTTTCACTCAATTCTCAACGAATTTGAACCAAATTTTCAGGGTAGGTGCCCAATTAGTCCGGCTACTTGTGTTACAGTTTCGGCGCAAAAATTCAAATTTTGGCGGGAAATTTAAACGAAAATGCGAAAATCATATGGTCTCATAAAAACGGCTCTTACTCAAGAAATACAAAAGCTACGCCCGTGAAATCACTGCCGCTTATAGACCCAATATAGTGCAATTTTCTGAGGAAGTTTCAAAATCCTCGCTCAAAGTACGCGCGAGAATCCGATTTTCAAATTTGGCAAAAAATCCGAATTTATCCATTTTCCAAAGCTAACATTTTGAGGTTCACTGAAATTGCCCGTTTTCAGTCAGTTCTCTGCCAATCTGAACCAGATTTGCAGAGTACGTGCCCAATGGTTCTGGCTAACTCTGCTAGAATTTGAGCGCGAAAATTCAAATTTTGGCGGGAAATTTAAACGAATATGTGAATATCATAAAATGGTCTCATATAAACGGCTCTTACTCAAGAAATACAAAAGCTGTTCTGGTGAAATCATGGCCGCTTATAGACCCAACATAGTGCAGTTTTATGTAGAAGTTTCAAAACCCTCACTCAAAGTACGCGCGAGAATCCGATTTTCAAATTTGGCAGAAAATCGGGATTTATCCATTTCCAAAGCTAACATTTTGAGGTTCACTAAAATTGCCCGTTTTCAGTCAATTGTTTGCCAATCTGAACCAAATTTGCAGAATAGGTGTCCAATGGGTCTGGTTAACTCCGCTAGAATTTCGGCGCGAAAATTCGAATGTTGGCGGGAAATTTAAACTACAAAGTATCCTGCAAAAATTGTTCTTACTAATGTTTAAATTTCCCGCCAACATCTGAATTTTCCCGCCGAAATTCTAGCAGAGTTAGCCAGATCCATTGGGCACCTATTCTGCAAATCTGGTTCAGATTGGCAGAGAATTGACTGAAAACGGGCAATTTTAGTGAACCTCAAAATGTTAGCTTTGAAAATGGATAAATTCCGATTTTCAGCCATTTTTGAAAATCGGATTCTGGCGCGTACTTTGAGCGAGGGTTTTGAAACTTCTGCATAAAATTGCACTATATTGGGTCTACAATCGGCCATGATTTCACCAGAACAGCTTTTGTATTTCTTGAGTAAGAGCCGTTTTTATGAGACCATTTTATGATATTCACATATTCGTTTAAATTTCCCGCCAAAATTTGAATTTTCGCGCCCAAATTCTAGCAGAGTTAGTCAGACCCATTGGGCACGTACTCTGCAAATCTGGTTCAGATTGGCAGAGAATTGACTGAAAACGGGCAATTTCAGTGAACCTCAAAATGTTAGCTTTGGAAAATGGATAAATTCCGATTTTTTGCCAAATTTTAAATTCGGATTCTCGCGCGTACTTTGAGCGAGGATTTTGAAACTTCCACAGAAAATTGCACTATATTGGGTCTACAAGCGGCAGTGATTTCACGGGCGTAGCTTTTGTATTTCTTGAGTAAGAGCCGTTTTTATGAGACCATATGATTTTCGCATTTTCGTTTAAATTTCCCGCCAAAATTTGAATTTTTGCGCCGAAACTGTAACACAAGTAGCCGGACTAATTGGGCACCTACCCTGAAAATTTGGTTCAAATTCGTTGAGAACAGGGTTGTATATTTTTCCGAAAAAAACCTCGGCCTGTTTTTTTCCAGTTTTTTTCCGGTTTTTTTCCGGTTTTTTTCCTAAATCGCGGAAAAAAACTCCAGCTCAAGTTCTCGATATCCTAGCCTGGTTTTATGATTCTAAGGCTTTCTATCGCCTTCCTCAGTCTTGTTAGACCAGAAATACACGTGTTACATTGATATAAATCACGAAACAGGCATGAAACAGTGCATGACAGGTTCCATAAATAACGCTATATGCAAATTTTCTTACAGCAGTTTGCATTTTTGTTTTTTCATGCCAAATTTGGTCTTTTTTGTTGTTTTTCTAACAGTTTTGAGTCAGTATGGCCTATTATACATAGCAAAAGTCCATTTTTTAAACGAAAAATGACGTAAATTAGCTATTTTTAGCTTGAGTTTTTTTCCGCGATTTATGTTTTTTTCCGACCCTTAGGAAAAAAACCGGTTTTTTTCCGGAAAAAAACAGTTTTTTCCGGTGTTTTTTTCCCACCTCACATCCCTGGTTGAGAATTGAGTGAAAAACAGTGATTTTAGTGAACCCGAAAAAGTGGAGAGGACATTTTTTTTGTGCACTACTGTATATGGTACCCATACTAAATACATGTAACAGGTGGTATGCCCCCCCACCCGACTTAGGCCAGACCCCCCGGATGGGACCCCCCCCCCCCCCGAGAGGATTTTAACGCCCCCCCCCCTCCGATTTTTCTGGAGCAAATTTTTGCAATTTCAGACACAAAAATTCTCAAAACCGCCCGCAAAACAGCACTTTTTAGGCGTATTTCAGTTCAAAATAGCGATTTTTTACGATTTTTAGCCCAAAAATGCGATTTTTTCGATTTTTGAGCGTTTTTAGAGCCCAACCCCCTCTTGGGCTCAGACCCTCCGGCCGGCGCCAGACCCCCCAACCCCCTCCCCCTTCGGCGGATGACCTGTTACATATGTGCCCTACTCATGGCCATGGGTGTTCGTGTTGGTACCATATATGGTTACCTTATGTGATGCCACTACAGTCACCGAACGTGGGTCTACCATATGGTACCGGTACCATAGAGGGTGACAGTACCATATACAGTAGTGCACAAAAAATGTCCTCTCCTCTTTTTCGGGTTCACTAAAATCACTCCGTTTCAATGTATTCTGAACAAATTTGAACCATATTTGGACGGTAGGTGCTCGATTAGCCTGTGTTAGCGTTTCGGCGCGAAAATTCAAATTTTGGCGGGAAATTTAAACGAAAATGCGAAAATCATACTTGACTTATTTCTCTTGCCACTTAGGCGTGGCGTGGAGGAACTCTTTCTTTTGCAGCGCTGTTCTCCATTGGTTCCGATTATTTGGGTTTTCTGTAATCGTCCTTCGGTCTTCTCTGAGTACATCCTTCCACCGCGTTCTCGGCCTGCCCAATGGTCTTTTCCATCCGTGTTGTCCCGGGTTAAATTCAAGCAAGGTCTTTGGCAGCTGCTCTTCATCCATTCTGGTCACGTGACCAAACCATCGGAGTCTGCTTTTTCTGGCTAGTTGGGAGGCATACGGTTGCTGTGTTCTTATCCTGAGCTCATCGTTGGACACGCGCTGGTACCACTTAATTCTTTCCAGTCTTCGTAGGCATTTGTTGTCAAAGATGTCTAATCTCTTCTCTAGTCCTTGGTTCAACGCCCATGTTTCACTTGCATATAGCAGAGAGGAGGTTATCAAAGCTCGGTACATGCTCAGTTTGGTTTTTCGGCTCAGGTCCCTTCTATTCCACAGTACAGTATTTAGGCTTGCCATTTTTCCAACGTTTTTGTGGATTCTTGACTGCAGGTCTTGGTGGCATGAAGCATCACTGGTTATCACTGATCCAAGGTATTGGAATTCCTTCACAAACTCCACACGGTTTCCGCTGATCTCTATGGTTGTGGGGGTTGTCAGAAAGTCTGGAGCCATTAGTTTGGTCTTGTCCCAATTAATCTGGAGTCCTAGCTTGTTGAATTCGTCATTGATACTGTACAATCCATGTTCCAGGTCTTCCAGGGTTTCAGAAAAGAAGGCTATATCATCTGCAAAGTCTAGGTCTTGGATTTTCTTGTCCCCCAGGTGGAAACCTGGGAAGACTTCTTCCGGGTCATGCCATTTCAGGGCATAATCTATCACCGAGTTGAACAGAGTAGGTGCCAAAACACATCCTTGCCGCACTCCAGTTTTCAATTCAAAGCTCTTTGACTCGGTCTGTCTGCATCTCACTTTACTGCGTGGTGCATCATAGAGGGCCTTTATCATTCTCTCCAGTTTTGCAGGGATCTTGATTTGTTCAATCACCTTCCACATCCTCTGTCGGTCCACAGAATCGAAAGCTTGTTTTAGGTCTATAAATGCAATGTAAAGTGGCCGTCTGTACTCTCTTGCAAGCTCAATCAGTTGTCTCAATGCAAATATCTGGTCAATAGTTGACTTGTTGGGGGTAAAACCGGCTTGCTGTGTTCTTCGCTTGTTCAGGAAGTAGGGTAGTGCTCTCTTAAGTACAATCTTTGCCATCAGTTTGGAGACATGAGATAGAAGAGTGATACCGCGGTAGTTGCTACATTCCATTTTGCTTCCCTTTTGTTTCCAGATTGGCACTATGATTCTAGTCTTCCATTCTTCCGGGATCTGTTCTTTCTCCCAACATATGTTGAGGAGTCTGGTAATTCTGGCAACTGCAACAGGACTGGTTTCAATCATCTCCACTGTTATCTGATCTGGCCCAGGAGCTCTTCGTCGTTTCATTTGCTTCAAGGTTGACCTTACTTCTTGTTCCGTTACAAGGCACTCAGCTTCAGGATCTTCTGTTTTAGTCAGGCTTTGATATTCATCCAATTCGCTGGGAAGATTAGGAGGAGGCCTGTTCAGCAGTTGTTCAAAGTGTCGGCTCCATCTTTCAGTCACTTGGGTCTGCTCTGTTATTTGCTCTCCATTCTCATCTTTCAACTGGGTTTGTTGCATTGACCTGGGTTTTGTCAGTGTTTTCAGTTGTCTGAACATCTCAGATTGATCGTTACGATTTACTGCCTCCTGTAAGGTTCTTGCTCTTTCATTCCACATCTCATTCCTGTCCTTCTTGATTCGCCTGTTTCTCTCTAGGTTCCAGAATCGGTACCGGTTTTGGTCTTGGTTTAGTTTTGCCTTCCTTCTCTCCTCAATAGCATGCCAGGTGTCTTGAGATATCCAATCCTTTCGTGGTGCATTTTTGGGGATCAGTGGTTTAGCAGCACTAAGCAGAAGGCCTTTTAGTTCGGTCCAGTACTCCTCCAGGGTTTCAGGGGTTCCATTTGTCTCTCGCTGTCTGACCTCTAGCCTAAATCTTTCTCGGATTATGGGATCGTCAAAGTTGATTTTGCTGAACTGGTGTTGGGACCGTGGCTGATACATGCTCTTCACTGACAGTTTTAGCTTCATTACAACTAGCTGGTGGTCGCTGTTGCAGTCAGCACTACGGAAGACTCTGTAGTTGGTCACTGATGAGGCATCTCTTATTCGAACCAGGATATGATCGATTTCCTTTACAGTTTTCCGGTCAGGACTCGTCCAAGTCATACGATGGATCACTTTGCGGGGAAAGAAAGAGCCTGGTAGTCTCAACCCGAATTCTATCGCCATCTCCAGCATTCTTTCAGAGTTGTCATTCTGTTTTCCTTGAAATCGCCCGATTGTTTGTGGGTGGTGTCTGCATGGGTCCGCAGGTTCTGCATTGAAATCTCCAAGGATGGTTAAGAAGTCGTGCCTTTTTGTGTCTCTCAGCACATCGTTCAGTTGGTTGTAGAAGTCATCTTTGACTTGGTCCTCAGCCTCGTTTGTTGGTGCATAAGCTACTATGACTGTCCAGTATCCTGTCCTTATCTGAAATCTTGCAGTGAGGATTCTCTCTGATATCGCTTTCCATCCAGTAAGGGCTTTTGCAACATCTGTTCTGGCAATAAGTCCGACTCCATTCCTGGCTGTAGTACTGCTTCCTGACCAGACGAAAGTATATCCATCCACTGTTACTTGTCCGTTTTGTTTCCATCTCATTTCTTGACATCCGGCCATTTGTATGTTCAGTCTTGACAGTTCCTTAATCAGGGTTTTCACAGATCCTGTTCCGCTCATCGTTCTAACGTTCCAAGTCCCAATCCGAAAATTGGGCCTTAAGGGGGTTCCAGGGGTCGGGTTTCCAAGGTTTCGCCGGTTTGCTGCATTTTGAGAGTTCGCAATCAGAAGGGTTTAAGGTGGCCGGGGGATTGGCCCTGCGCACCCGAGTTTTTAACGCCTGTACTGGCGGCCATTTAGAGCCTGGCAGGCAAGGGGGTTCCCCTGGGCTGGCAATTTGCCTTAAAAATAATATATTTAAGGGGGAAAGAAAAGGGAGGGAAAGGTTGGGGCAGGCAGGATGCAGGGAGGGGATATTCGGGGATCTAAATGTCCCTGCATCGTGGGGTAGAGCACTTTTGCTGATTTTGGCTTGGTGGGGCTCATCTTCAGCAGAGGCCCCCAGTTTGACACCATCCCAGGTCTGTCACATCTGACGCCGCAGGCACCCTTAGGAGAGATGCCCAGGCAACGCCACATGCACGGGCCTGGAATAGTGTCATTGGGAGCGCTGAAGAGGGACCCCTGGGCCGTCCTCCTGGCGTCTCCGTAAACGAGACTAAAGAAAAACGGCAAGCCAGAATCATCCATCCCCGGGACGTGGACCCAGGCTCCACCACTTTGGGGGTTTGGGGAAACGACCCCATCCCCATTGGGGGTTGAAAATCATATGGTCTCATAAAAACGGCTCTTACTCCAGAAGTACAAAAGCTACGCCTGTGAAATCACGGCGGCTTATAGACACCAACATTGTGCAATTTTTTCGGGCAAAAGATCGGGATTTATCCACTTCAAAAGCTAACATTTTGAGCATACATGGGCCTGCGGGGGGTAAGGAGAGGTTTACCCCCTCCCCTCGCTGGTCAATACCACCCCCTCGGCCGGCCATACCCCCTCCACGACCCCCTCCATGGATTGAGAAAATTTTCGTTTATTTAAGGCAAAACAGGCGTTTTTTGGACTTTTTTTTCGGGAACCCCCCCCCGAGATCTCCAGACCCCCCTCCGGATTTTTCCGACCCATGTATGATTTTGAGGTTCACTGAAATTACCCGTTTTCTGTCAATTCTCTGACAATGTGAACCAAATTTGCAGAGTATGTGCTCAATGGGTCTCGCTAACTGTGCCAGAATTCAAATTCAAATATTGGCGGGAAATTTAAACGAATATGTGAATATCATAAAATGGTCTCATAAAAACGGCTCTTAATCAAGAAATACAAAAGCTATTCTGGTGGAGCTTTAGTACTTAAGCGCATACATGCGCGGGAAAAATCCGGAGGGGGTATGGAGACCCTGGGGGTCCCAAAAAAAGCCCGAAAACGCCTATTTTGCCTTAAATAAGCGAAAATTTTCTCCCTCTGGGAGGGAGGTGGGGGAGGGGGATATGACCGGCTGAGGGGGTGGTATTGGCCGGCGAGAGGGAGGGGTATACCCCATGGCCCATGTATGGTTAGGCAGCTCCGGTCGGTTCCCATTTACCTACTGGCTGTCACCAGCTTTTGGTGGCCTGGGTTGGGCTTTGTGCCGACCACCAAGTCTTTGCGGCAAGAAACTTGCTCCGCCTAGTGGATGAACGCACGAGCTCGCGCACGCGCACAGTGACTATGCGGCCTAAACCACTACTCCAACTCACGAGTTTTACTGTGGTGGTTAGTTTGCTCTGGATAGGCGGCTCTCATTGTTTGGCATCCAGTTCATACACTGTAGAATAGGTATAGACCTGAGCTGTATCTTCTCAAGCCAAGCAACACATCAGTTAACTGCTTGCAGGCAGAAGCAGAGATGGCGGCAGAAGAGGCACAAGTGGAAGAGGATTGGCTGAAAGAGCAACTGCAGCAGATGGCGGTAGGTCTGCAGTGACTGGTCTTGTTCAGGCTTCTGCTTACTATCTACATCCATTTGCCTTTGAGATCGAGAAGATGGAGCTGGAACGCCAGTGTCTCGAGCTGACTCATGAGCGCAACCGCGAGTACAAGATCAACGAGACATATTCGAAGCGACTCACTGAACTGGCTGAGCAGTACGACGCTGTCGTCCAGGAATTCAATGCCTTCAGTGATGATTGTGAACACTTCTCTGAGCCAAGTAGGTTAGTACCAGTCTCTGTCTACCCTTGGCAATGGTACAGCGCAAAGCATGGCATCGGGAATGTTGGTTATTTCTTTGGGTAATGCCCTGTAGATTGTGCGATGTTTTCAGTCACAGACGCACTGCAAATCTGCTGTACAGTGGATACAACGAACAAACATTGGCGTTCACTTGTGGAGGAAGGTCGAAGAGAAACTCAGTGCCAGCAGGAACTGAACAACTTGCCCACTGAGGAGTCTTCTGATGGTTCGGCACCTCAGATCTCATCTGACGAACTACTGGATCCAGAGCAGTGCATTGCAGTTCTAACTCAAGTTCAGACTGAGATCCAGGTGCACTTGTTCGTTCATTCATTCATTTGTTTGTTTGTTTGTTTGTTTGTTTGTTTGTTTGTTTGTTTGTTTGTTTGTTTGTTTGTTTGTTTGTTTGTTTGTTTGTTTGTTTGTTTGTGTTCCACTGCCCTTTAGGACACAGTGCGTTCTTAACAGTCAGGGAAATAACAACATATGCACGGTATCATCGGTAATCATTTGGTAGCGATGTCATGATACCGGTTCAACCTGAAGTGGTACCATATACAGTCATGTCTCGTTAATCCGGACAAGTTGGGACCGGCCAGTTTTGTCTGGATTAGCGAATTTCCGGATTAACGAATCGAAGCTAAAACACTGTTTCTCGGGTCAAAGGCCTAAATGACAGCTTTTTGATAGTTGCATATCAGATTCTGCAGCTGTACCTCCTAATTAAAACCCAAAAACTAATTTCAGCTGATTATAGCTCGTAAAAAGGCAAAAATAATTACATTCTGACTCAACGAAAAGCATTATTGAATCGAAAATTCACACCTGAATTGAAAAATTGCGCATGGATTTTGTCCAAATTAACCAAATCCGGATTAACGAATCACTTTACCATACAAATTTCGAAGTTGGGACCCCAAATCTTCTGTCCGGATACCGGATTAACGAGTCATATAACATGGGGGAAAATTGGGACCTGGCCTAATCTTGTCCGGAAGGCGAATATCCGGATTAACGAGGTCCGGATTAACGAGACATGGACAAAGGAGGGCTGCGGGCATTGACACCCCTTCTCCCCATTAGCCGAAATGCTAGCCCATGTCTGGGTGCATACATGTCATGCGACGAAGGGGGAGGGGGGTTGGGGGGTCTGGCGCCGGCCGGGAGTCTGAGCCAAAATTTTGGGAGGGGGTTGGGCACCAAAAAAGGCTCAAAAATCGCGATTTTGTGGCTAGAAATCGCCAAAAATCGCTAATTTGGGCTGAAATACAGCTAAAAAGTGCTGTTTTGCAGGCGATTTTGGCAATTTTTGTGTCTGAGATTGTACAAAATCGCAAAAATTTGCTCAAAAATTTACTTGCCAAAAAAATTGGAGGGGGGGTCGGCGAAATCGTCTCGGGGGGTGGGGGGAGGGTCCCATCCGGGGGGCTGGGCTAAATCGGGTGGGGGGCAGACCCCCAGACCACCCTGTTACATGTATGTCTGGGTGATACCATAGTATTCTTCCTTCAAATCGCTAAGTGGTACTGCATGTACGTATGGTATCGGTACCATGCACGTATGGTGTCCCATCGATCGGGTGCCCAGGGGGTTGGCTTTATGTCGACTACTTCCAATCACTTAGACCAGCTTTGAACCGACAAAAAATCGCCCTTGTAGATACTGGGGCCTCCGCGACACATTGGATGGCATAACTGTCCACGGTCTGGTCAAGACGCGACTGTAAAAACTGAATGGATCAGATTTGCCGAAAACGTTTTTGCAGTTGAACTGTTGTGGTGTCTGTGTTAATTTGATAGAATGTGCAAATGCAGACAGGGACAAAGGAGGCGGCAGAGAAGCGAGATGCCGCCCTCAAGTCGACGGCCGAGGCTTGGCAGGAGTTGTTCGAGTTGAAGCAGCAACTAGCAGTTGAAGGCAAACAACTTGAAGAAGACACCGAACAGTTGGTCGACTGTCGAAGACAGATAGAACACCAGAAAAACATTCGCTCTACCAACAGGAGCGAATTCTTGTTTAAGGTGATAAACAATAGTAGCCCCTTTCCTATAGTAAACGTCATACTCTCTGCACTGCAGAGTTGCTATCGGTTCTGTTTTGGGCAGGGTGCAGAGTCGGCAAACCACCTAGCTCGCCCATATCACTTAGATAAACTTCTCTGCTTTAGTTTGCTCTGGGTAAGGGGCTGTCATTGCTTGCACCCTGTGCAGTGACACTGGTCTTGGTTGCTCAGACCCACGCCTAGGTAGCCTACATACTAAAGGACAGTTGGCAAATTGTTTCAGAGGAACCGGCTGCAAGCGGAGAATAAGAAGCTGAAACTGACTCTGGAACTGAAGGAGAACGATGTGAAACGAGCAGCTGTGGATTTGGAGCACGCAAAGACAGCACAGACACTTTGCTGCCAGCGCATTCAAGAGTTGGAGGTCGGTTGGTTGATTTGTGTTTGTAGGAAAGGAAGAAAGAGTAGTTTTCTACTTTTCTGCACTCTCATTTATAAGCATACATGTAGTTGAGGGGGTTTAGCCCCCAAGCCAGAATTTCGGTAAAACCCCCAGCCAAATTTTGGGGGCGTTTTTTCTGAAACCCTATTTTCGGTTAAAAACTGCTAAAATTCAGGGTTTCAAGACTTTATAAACCGTAATTTAGGATTTGAAAAGCCCTAAATATTGTTCCAGAACCCTAATTTCGGTTAAAAAGCGCTAAGTAGGGTTCCGGAACCCTAATTTGTGTTTCTGAAACTGAAAATAGGGTTCCAGAACCCCAATTTGGGTTTCACAACCCCTAAATAGGGTTTCGGAACCCTAATTTGGATTTCTGAAACCGTAAATAGGGTTCCAGAACGCAACTTTGTGTTTCTGAAACACAAAATACCTAATTTCTTTAGAATTTTTTTTGTCTTTGACCAAAAAATGCAAGTACTACTGTAGTTGCGGCTCCAGTACTAACAAACTGACTTAGAAGTCACAAATTGTTAGCTTAAAATCCGCTTAAATAGCCTTTGGAAACCGAATTTGGTGATTCCACTGCTGATGTTTAAGAGAAATGGGTGTTTTTCGAAGCCCCTAAAATAGCAATTTTTACCCGCCCTACTGAAAAACCTGCAAAAAAACGCTATCCCAGACGTTCTGGAGCTTTTTGATTGGACCCCTCTCTGGGCGAAACGCCCTGGAACCCCACCTGACGGAAAACCCCTCCCCCACGCCGGCCGGGACCTGTTACATGTATGATGTGAGGGGGTAGAAAAATTATCTCAGAGACGGGACAAAGCCCTTGTGTCACAAGTATGCTTATAACATCTGGTGGTCCTACTGGAAAATGCCCAAATTTAGGGTCACTTTGAGGCTAAATTTAGATGCCTTTTTGAAGATCGTGGTCTTATAACTATGGTATTTCGTTGAAAAAGCCGATTTCTGGCCAATAATTTAAAATTGTTCCTCACATGCACAGTTGCTACAGACAGGCCTGACCATTTTACGGTTGACTTTATTTTTATTTATTTTTGTAAATACATCTTTCTAGGCTCAGGTCGAACAGCTAACTGATGAGCTGATGATTGCAGCTACTGAAGGCGTTTTCAAGAACAGTTCCGTTTGATGCTTTAGGTTATTGACTTGTTGTTCTTGCGTTTTTGTTTGATTCAGTTGGTTGTAATGTAGTGCACTCATCCCACTCACCCTGTATAATAAACCAGTTTTTGCACATATTCATACCCCTTTTACTTGCAGAAGCTACTCCATTTGGAGTAGTACCCCACATAGAATCACGCTTTGTGTGCGGCTGTTTCTAGCATAAATGTGATTGGAAAATGAAAGTTCAAAAAAGAGTGATTGGTCAGTCACGCTTTTTTTGTCAATCACTCTTTTTTTTGTCAGACAATGCACAGTGCTGCATACAACGCGTGATTGACCAGTCACGTTTCTTTGAAAACGTCAGTGATTTTTTAATAGCACATTTTGCGTGATTACCATTTTTAGGCACGTACAGTATTGCATGTCCCTATGGCCAGGCACACAAAAGATTTCTGCGTCTATCTATGGTTGGGAATTTTTGCAAAGGCGCTGCTGAACTGCATATCGGCCGATGATTTGAAAATAGTTTTAATGGTGACTTCACCACATATGGTGCGCTGACGTCGCAGATCGGTTTAGTAGAGACGTTAGCTTAATCCGCCACAGAGACAGGCCTGAGAATTAATTGAAGTTGGTGTTGCTATGCGGCATTAGCTACCTTTAATTTATTTTGTGTCAAATCGCTTAATTAAACCTGCTTGTTTGTGCCATTCAGTTGCAAGCATGCGCAAAATGCCTATCAGTTTCTCTGTTTTGCTGCTGCTGCTGTTTACTAGCTACAGACAGGAAGTTACAGCTAGTACTATTTCAGCTATGTAAGTGCTCTCTGTTTGATACACAACATACTAGAGCAATGACAAATAAATAGAACAGGGTTCGTGCCGGTCAGGGTATTTACTGTAAAATGTATAAAAGTTTGCATTTATAGGATGTAGAAGCAAGCAGCAGTGAATAGTACCAATAATTTAGTCATTATCAGTGCGTTTTTGAAGGCTAACTTTTCAAAATTTTCTCGACATACAAGTAGTTGGGGCCTCTTCGAACCAAAAAGTGTTTAGTTCAGTGTCCAGAATGCTTTTCAAACGCGTTTTTGAAGCTGAATATTTGAAAGCACCAGTTTTTGGGTAAAAAATATCAGATTAGTGCGAAGGATTTTTGAAATGTCAGGGGCTTTTGGATTGCCAGAGCGGCACGAAGCCTATAAAATGAAAAATCAAGTCAGTTGCTATAAATGAAAAGAAGATCGACGAACAATTTAGCATTCTTTCTTCTTACTTTTCAAACGATACTTTCTTTAAAGTTTGACTGTTTTGCAGGAGCCTAAAATACTGTCCAATAATCGAGTGCATTTTGGGTAACTTGAGCGCAAGTACAGATCTTCTGTCCTGTGGAGTCACCCAGAACGGGAGCCGTTTGTACTATGAAATCATGAAACTATACGAAAAGGATGAGTTGCAACAGAGCTACATGGAAAGTTACTTTTCCTTAGAGCATGCAACTTACTGCATTAACAGCTGCTCTTTGCACAACATTGCACGCTACAATTGGCTGCGTTTCAGAGAGAAACTGCAGAGAGTCTCAAACCCTGCTTCTCTCAAAACAATCTCCTTTCGCAATTTCGGCAAAATGCTCTATGTCACTGGTTTCAGCCTCATGTACACTTTCTTTTACTGGTTGGCTATATTGAGCATTCCTCTAATTCTCTTAGTCAATTCGGCCAACCTCAGCATTATCAAGCAGGCTTTGTCAGACAAAAATGCAGGACCGTCGTTTTACTTCCATCGGTACAAAATAATCACTGACACTGTGTGCAATTTGCTGTACAGTTCGCACACTTTGCAACTTTTGTTTACGGGTCTATTTTCGTTGTCCTATTGTTTCGCACCGCTGCGTCACGTCAGTACCTATTTCGCACCGGATAGG
Organism: Sabatieria punctata; assembly: GCA_030248155.1. NCBI lineage: Eukaryota > Metazoa > Nematoda > Chromadorea > Araeolaimida > Comesomatidae > Sabatieria > Sabatieria punctata. Next base: position 18,961 of record JASANB010002747.1, read on the forward strand.
ATCGGTGCTGACATATCGTTCACCCTCAATCAGTGGTGCATCCTACTGATGAGCCACGATCGATGGTGCAGCATTGATCGGCCGGTCAAATGGCGCAACAACAACCACAAACGTACTGCTCAAACTAGATTCATCTTTGCACTAGTTGTTTCCTTAGTTCTACACAGTCCTTCTCTTTTCGTGGCCACTGCACAACCGTTTATGAACTTTTCTGACTACCGGAAAATGCGAAAACACCTGCGCACCCCTATTAATCTGTTGAGCTCGGTGCAAAATCTTTTCTTGGTAATAGGCCAGGTCTACTTTGCTCTGAAAGTGGAGCGTCTGTTTAAAGAGTACGTGAGAAAACTAGAAACACTGGAAACGAATCAACCGAAGAAAGAAGAAAAGTTGAAAGGTGAACGAGATAAACGTTTGTTGCTGTATGGCGTTGTGTTGAACAACATTGTCTGTACTTCTGTTTATTTTATGGGTGCGTTGATGTGGCTTCTTGCGGAGAAACTCCATTTTTCCACATTTCATTTTGTTTTCATGTTCTTTATGATGCTAGTTCTCGATCCCACACTGCGTTTGATTAATTGTTCTGGTACCGTTTTGATTCATTTGTTGTCTAGTACTGCTTACAGGGAGGCTTTTTGTAATACCTGGCTTGTGACTAAATTGATCGGAAATCAAAATCATTGAATCTATTTTTTCAGAGCACATCGTTTGCTGTTTTTGCTGACTTGTGTTGTTTTTCGTCAACTAGTTTCATAATAAGCCATTCATGTCTGGTCCGTTGTTTTGCCGGATTTCTCTTTCTTTCACAAACTATTTGCACACAAGCTAAAGTATGTGCCGTACCTTCTAACTAGATGTTGTTTGTACTAATATTAGCTAGCAGAACAATAAAGTTAAATAGATTAGTAAAGTCGTTGCATCTTTATAAGCATATATTTCGTAGAGTAAGCTTTATTGTATCTCGAGACTTAGGACAAACTGTTGTATTGCTTATTGCAATTTTTTCGATATGAAACTAACATATGACAAGGAGTTAGACCAGAGATCCAAGCGCAAAGAAAAAACATTTTCAGAATACGTATTATATTCAGGCTAGTATCATATAGAAATTATCATCTAGTTTTACCCAAATACTATGATTTCCAGTCCAGGAAAAAAGTTTATCGACGCTTTGAAGGCAGGATCAGACTGATATGATGTTGAATACTTGCACATTTATAGTCTGAGTTCAAAGCACCAAGTTTTGACAATAGAAGCAAGAAGTAGGTAAGTACAGTTTCCACTGTATCTGCCGTTGTAGTCAGCAATCCAACTGATCGACCTTATTCAGCCGATTCACGTCGAACCCCTTGTCCTTAGTCTTGACCAAAATTGACTGGTACATTTCATCCGGAACAGCTCGACTTCGCGACAGAACTCCCAACCACTGGACACTGAGATTGTTGGGAAGGGGAATACAGTAAAAGATCACCATGTACTTTTGCTCTACGTCGTCAATCAGAATGTCAAAGCGGACCTTTGGATCCGTTGGTCCACATTGTTCCTGCAGTGTTGACTGTGCAATAAACGTGAAACAAACAGGTCATCCCGCAAAGGAAAAGGTTGCGGGATATGTGAACACGACAGACGCAACTGAGCCACGATTTTACCGAGGACGTCTAGCATACATACTGTATATGTAACAGGGGCCTTGGGGGCTCTGCCCCCACCCTATTTAGGTCAGACCACTGGATCGGGACCCCCTCCCCAGAGACGGTTTTTCCGACCCCCTCCGACTTTTCTGGCAAGTATATTTTTGAGCAAATTTCAGACACAAAAATTGCCAAAATTCCATGGAAAACAGCACTTTTTAGGTGTGTTTGAGCACAAATTAGCGATTTTAGACGACTTGTAGCTGAGAAATTGTAATTTTTTGCGATTTTTGAGCGTTTTTAAATGCCCAACTCCGTCCCTAGAAATTGAGCTCAGAACCCACGGCCGGCGCCAGACCCCCAACCCCAGTCCCCCTTCCACGGATGACCTGTTACATACATGACTTCTAGAGATGTGTACATACAGTAGTGCACAACAAATGTCCTCCCCACTTTTTCCGATTCACTCAAACGTTTCCCTTTCAGTGAGCTCTTTATCGATCTGGCTCAAATTATGAGCAAAAATTGTAAGAAGACAACTTGCTACATATTGTGCAAGTTTGGTATAAAAATTCATGCTCGTGCTGATTTTGTGACCCGAAAACTAAGAATCAGGGTGGTCCACGCAAATTCAATTTTTTGGGTAATTCAAAGAGTACGGCTTTGAAACTTTCAGGAATTATTGATGTTGCTATTGGGCATAACATACTGAGTGGGCAGTCCAGTAGCTCAAATGCCACTAAAATTGGGGAATTTCAAAATATGACCGAAAATCCCACTGTTATGATATCAAAGCATTGAATCAGTTGTTAATCAATACAGATTTTAACAGAAACTTTGACAAATAAATGAACCTGATGTCTAAACTCAGTCCCACATCATAGAAGCCTTTGCGTTTTTCGGAAATCGAACATCTTCAAAATCATAATTTTACCGGTTTTACGAAGAAAAGTCACATTTAGCCATGTTTTTGAAAATTCCCCACTTTTAGTGCCTTTTGAGCTACTGGACGCCCACTCAGTATGTTAGTATGCCCAATAGCAACATCAATCATTCCTGCAAGTTTCAAAGCTCTTTGAATTACCGACAAAAATTGAATTTACGTGGACCACCCTGATTCCTAGTTTTCGGGTCATAAAATCAGCATGAGCATGAATTTGCATAAAATGTGCATAACAGTGTTCTTGTTAATTTTTGCAGAAAACTTGAGCCAAATAGATACAAAGACCTCACCAAGAAAGAAACGTTTGAGTGAACCCCAAAAAATGGAGAGGATTGTTGGGCAGTACTCTAGGTCACAATCTTACCTCTACACTACCTCTGTTCTTGTCTTTCAATTGACCTTCACATTCGTAGCGCGCTAGAGTACCGTCTCCCAAAATCTGAGTACCAACCGTTCTCACAGCCCCGTCCAACCTCCAAGAGAAGTGGTACTGGGTGCATCTTCCGTTCTGGTCTGTGAACCGATCTGTGTCGTATCTGGCTATCTCGTACCATGTACCAGTGTGAAGCTCGGGATCAAAATCGGTCACGCTCTAAACAGTAATGTACACGGCATAACCAGTGGTAGAGACCTGCACGGGCCGCCTTTTTAACGGCCCGGCCCGGCCCGGCCTGTCCGGAAACCCAATTTTTTGCGGCCCGGCCCGGCCCGGCCCTTATGAAAATGCAATTTTCGTGGCTCGGCCCGGCTGAAATCCTCTAAAAATCCTCTGTAGGGCGACCAGGCCCCCCGGCCCGTGCAGGTCTCTAACCAGTGGCGTAGTCAGGATTTTGCAAACGGGTGTAAAGCTTTGAAGTTGCCTGCCTGGTTGGGAGGGCGAGAAAGGTAGGTTCTGATTCTGATCTGGGGTGTCTATAAATCAGTAATCATCACCTCAATCACCGGACATGCTTGCTCCTCCTGCTTGTCCTCGTTAGCCAACTCCATCTGAGCACAGCTTAGCTGATCGTGATGCGTCAGTTGACCTGAGAATCCCTGAATCTGTAGGACTGTCTGTAGAGCGTTGAGCAGTGTTTCACTGAGACTGGTTGGTCTGCCCAAAATCTCAACTGCTTCCACTTGTTCACCGGTCCTCAGCGCCCTACAGCTAACTACTATTGCGTAGAGTTTGTAGTCAGTGCTTAGAATCCAATACGTAGGAATAGCTGAGTCGCCACTGGCCTAAACATGCAAAATCGTTACGTTATGGCCAGGGTTGTGAGGTGTGTTTTTTTCCGGTGTTTTTTTTCCGTTTTTTTTTCGGAAAAAACCGGTTTTTTTCCTAAGGGTCGGAAAAAAACATAAATCGCGGAAAAAAACTCAAGCTAAAAATAGCTAATTTATGTCATTTTTCTAACCAAAAATGGACTTTTGCGATGTATAATAGGTCATACTGACTCAAAACTGTTAGAAAAACAACAGAAAAGACCAAATTTGGCCTGATAAAAGATAAAACAAAAATGCAAACTGCTGTAAGAAAATTTGCATATAAGGTTTATTGATGAAGCCTGTCAGGGACTGTTTCATGCCTGTTTCATGATTTATATCTATGTAATACGTGTATTTCTGGTCTGAAAAGACTGAGGAAGGCGCTAGAAAGCGTTAGGAATCATAAAACCAGCCTAGGATACTCAGAACTTGGGCTGGAGTTTTTTCCGCCATTTAGGAAAAAAACCGGAAAAAAAACTGGAAAAAAACAGGCGGAGGTTTTTTCGGAAAAATATACAACCCTGGTTATGGCAGTCAGACACTTAACGTCATCATACATGCAACAGGGGGTCTGCCCCCACGCGACTTAGTCCAGACCCTCCCGGGTGGAACCTCCCCCTCGAGACGATTTTGCCGACCCCCTCCGATTTTCCTGGCAAGTAATTTTTTGAGCAAATTTTTGCGATTTTTTTGCAATTTCAGACACAAAAATTGCCAAAATGGCCTGTGAAACAGCAGTTTTTAGGTGTATTTCATCCTAAATTAGTGATTTTTGACGATTTTGAGCCCAAAAATTGCGATTTTTTCGATTTTTCAGCGTTTTTTAGTGCCCGACCACCCTCCCAAAATTTTGGCTCAGACCGCCCAACTCCCCTCCCACCTTCGGCGGATGACCTGTTACATGTATGAACGTCATATACATATTTCCGACTATTGCATCAAAATCAGGTTGGTGACAGAAAATTTGCATTTAGCGCTTACTAACAGTACCACCTGGGCAGCGTTACATGTCTGTTTCGCCATTTATATCGGTAAAACACGTTTATCTTTGATCTAAAAGGGCACAAGAGGGCGTTAGAAAGCAGCTGAGGGCTTCTATTCAGCACTGTGATCAGGTTGTAGGCTTCTACACAGGGATGTGAGGTGTGTTCTTTTTCGAAAAAAAAAAACATAAATCGCAGAAAAAATCTCACGCTAATTTATGTAATTTTTCAGTTAAAAAATACGCTTTTGCGATGTATAATAGGCCAGACTGACTCAAAACGGTTAGAAAAAGAACAGAAGAGACCAAATTTGGTAATTTAAAACAAAAAGGCAAACTGGTGTAAGAAAATTTACATATACCGTTTATTGATCGAGCCTGTCAGGGACTGTTTTATGCCTGTTTCGTGATTTATATATACATTGTATGTAAGACGTGTATTTTTGTTCTGAAAAGACTCAGGAAGGCGCTGGAAAGCGTTAGGAGAAAATAAACCAGGCTAGGATACTCAGAACTTGAGCTGGAGTTTTTTCCGCGATTTTGAAAAAGAATCGAAAAAAAACAGGCTGAGGTTTTTTCGGAAAATATCCAGCCCTGCTTCTACATAGGTTCGGAATGAATGAATCTGAGGATGAAGTTAGACTTACTTTTAGATTCAATCTTAGTCTTAGGTTAATTATGGTAGGTTCCCGTTAATGGGGGTAGTGTAGTCAGTGTCCCACAATTGCCGAATTTTTTTCTCAGAAAATTAGAAATTGCTACGGTAGTATCTCATGCTTTCGTGTTGAAAAACCCCAAGACTATGTCAAGTAAAACAGAAACCGAGTGGATTCTGAATCACCTTTATTACCCAAAATTTCCCTCTTTTCGCATCGTCAGGTTGGTATTTAGCGCCGTGGTACCGTAAACGTTTGCTTGCATCGATACTTGATGTATAGACAACAAAATGGTCGTTTTCGCCAAGGACAAACTCGTCCTTTCTGCATCGTTCTTGATTGTAGCTAGTGTGACTTGTTTTTACGGTGTACCAGATGCCAGAAAACGCTTTCAAGTTGAAGTTTGAAACTGTCTGAAAAGCGTAAGTAATTTCTGAAGCAAGAATATCTAGAATTTACTTGATAGGGTGTTTCTGGACAAGGTTGTTGGTCAGCAGCGATAGTTATGCAGTCAGTTTGATCGGTGGAGATAAGCTTGGAGACATCGATTTTTAGCTCAGTTAGGCTCTCTTTTATCGCCAACAATTTAGAAGGTGACAATTCTTGATTTCGGCTGCAGATTCGAAGCGTTTGCCGGTTCTGCCGATTTTTATCGAATGCAACACACGACCAGACAACTAAGAAGTTGTTGTAGTCGGTACCGATTACAAACACTGGAACACGCATCGACTGCCTTGAGTCTTCTTGAACCTGCAAGCGGTCGTTGGACCGACCGACCGACCGACCGACCGACCGACCGACCGACCGACCGACCGACCGACCGACAACCAAACGGGTCTTTTACCCAAAACATCTGAAGCTTACAGCAAACTCTGCTTTGTCAGCATCCTTCATTAGCGCATCGACTTGGGTAAATTTCAAGTTACCATCGGCTTCCTCGAAAGAACTTTCCATTAGAACGTGTCCGTCAGATGTGAGAGAAAAAATGTCGCTGACGCATCGTTCATTCCCGCTCTCCATCCCAGTCGGGAACTTCTCTATTTCAAACCATTTCCCGAGAAAACTCCGCAAGTCAAAATGCTCAACAGGCTGAAACACAACAGTTATGTATTTTGTCAAGAGTCGAAAGCAAAATTACTTTCACTGCGGGACAGGGCCCGGTGAATATTACTCCCAGGCACTGTTTAACGCAGAGAATTGTCACAAACAACTTTAGCATTGTACTCTAGCAGACATCAAATAGAAATTATCTGTATTTTTAAACCTTTTGTACGTACAGCTAGCTTATCAGCAAACAGATGATTGATTTTCAGTCAGCGCAAAGTCTGACTTTTCCTGCGCTATACGTACTTGTTTGTGATTATCAGGGAAGTATCGACAAATCGGCAATGGCAGAAGTTTTGTGGTGCCATCCACTTATAAATGGCAACGCGTGGTGTCTGTCTGTCTGTCTGTTTGTTTGTTTGTTTGTACGGAACGTTCGTTTTTAAGCTTTAAGAGCGATTTTTTCTGGTATTTTCGGCGATTTTCTCGATCTTTTCGCAATGAGAGGCTGACACAATTTTGGGACTGCTATTTAGAATCGGAATTCCGTTAATATCTAATTATTAAATTAATGATTTCTTTCAAATCAACTTTGGGCAGTTTGTTCAAAGCACCGCTGTGCTGCGCGCATGGCAGTTGGCGACGTGGATAACCCGTTCGGCAGGTGTATCAATGTATCATATTCGGTGTTGACGCTGGGCAGCGTACAATTCAATGGTTTTTACCCAATAAGGTTATGAAGCAACATTGAGTGACTGTCAGATCGGCTCCTACACGCCTTTTTGAGGCATAAGTGGCTGGAGCTGTCTTGATGGCGCTTGACAACAACAATGCAGAACAACTGCAAGTACAAGACGTCAAGCTGAGCAAGACGACCAAGATGCCTCTGAGCATGCCATCTCAAGCATCAAGGACAGAACTCTCTACATCCCCACAGCTAGAACCTGTCTTGAGACTATGTCTCTAGCTGCCATTGCCAAGTCCATTGGAATGGAGAACATGCCTGACTTCCAGCCTCAATTCCTCTACAGAGTCCGCAATGCGCTGAAATTGATCTACCCCAGTAAGGCAGATTGGGTGTCAATAGGTCCCAAACGTCAACAGGGCCCACGTCAACAGGTCCCAAACGGCAATAGGTCCCCTGCGTCGATAGGTCCCAAGCCCCGTCGACAGGTCCCAAACGACAATAGGTCCCCTGTGTCGTTAGGTCCCAAGCCCCGTCAATAGGTCCCAAACTAAATTCGACTGACTTGCTAAAGGCCGGCAACCGGAACTCAAGTGCCCTCCAGGCATGGGCTGTCATAATAAAACATAATTGAGGCGGCGGGCGGTGATTACAGAAGGAGGAGCGACAATGAATGACCTTGACAGGGTACAAGACAAAAGGTGGACCCCGGTAATAAACAGATCATGCCTCTTAGTTGCAATAGAGTGTAGGTGGAGGCGCGTGTTTATTCCTAGGCTGTTGCTACGTAATTATGGCCGATTACGGACGGTTTGAGGAGTTCTGTGCTAAAACTGAGCGTGGTACTCATCCCATGCTTCATTACCAAAGCGTACAACACGCTGGTTTTGTCTTTGAATTCGCATACAAAAGAGGAATTTTTATTACTATGCTATAAAGCCTTGGCTGGAGACACGCACTTTAAAACAGAAGAGGGATGGCGCTTTATCGCCTTTAATTTGCTTAGTGGCTTGGGACCAGTAGCCGTTTGAGCCTGACAAAACCAGATATTACCTTAGTTTAAATTTAGTAGTGAACGGATTTTTAAACAAGCACATTTCAGTCTGTAATTGCTATACTATTAAAGCTAAAAGTTTAGTAACTGCACTAAGCAAAGCTCATTTTCTGGGCTACCGAACCATTCATCGACTGCCGGCATGTACGAGTCCGTCCGGCAGCTACAAGACTGTAAAGGCATTTATTCTTAACCAAATCGGCAAAAAATCATTAAAAAGCGAAATATTGATGAAAAAATTATAATCCAATAAAATCACTTAGCACCAAGGGATTTTTGGCCATGCTGAATCAAAATATTTCATTTATTTTGGAAATATCCTTTTGGTTTTAAACAACTGCCATATCGAGCGTATGTTAACGTGTTCATAATGCTGCCTGCAGATTTCACCCAGTCTGTGAAGCCAGAGACAATGTCTTACTTGAAAACCTGTGCATAGACAAGCAACTTTTCCTACCAGAACTGCCTTATGGGGAACGCTCCTCAAAGAGACGGGTACTGTGCCTGTATGGCATCCCTGTCCACGAGACAGAAGCCAACATAGAAACATGGTTAAAGGAAAAGGGACTCAAGCTGACTGGAGGTTTCCGTTGGCTGACCTTCCGCACCACAGGCAGATCGATCCAGATAGAAGCTCCCAGAGAGCTGGAGATTCCAGGTTTTCCTGGTACCAATCATCTATGGTCAGGAAGAGGAAAATCAACATCTGGTACTGGGGAATGGAGCGCTGGTGTAAGCGGTGCCTCAAAAAAGGACATGACAGTAAACACTGCAATCCACCAGAAGCCAAGACTGCTGAGGAGGTAGTCACAGTCCTAATCGATGAAGTACCAACTGAGGAAGGTCAAGAGCGGCCAGTAGCTCATATCGAGACACCACATTTGCCAAAAGGAAGCTACAGCAAGGTAGCTAGGAGTTCAGCAGTGGTTTTGCCACCTGAAAAACAACAGCTTAAGGACAGACTGCACACTGAGTATGGCAACAATGTCACTGCCTTCTTTACCAAAAGCTTTGTTTTCTCAAATCACTACCCCTGCAAGTTTGTTGTGGATGGAGAGACTTTCACTTCCACAGAGCAGTACCTCTTCGTCAAAAAGGCCAGGCATTGTGGCAAAAAGAAGACAGAGCAGCAGATGAAAGAAAACAATGATGCAGCTTCAGTAAAGAGGCTAGGTGAACAGATTCACTGGCCAGGCCAGACACCACGCAGGAGTGGTACAAGTTCGCTGAACAGCAGCTGGAGGTAGCCAATGAGGCAAAGTTCAGGCAAGCTGTACTTCAGGGTGTACCTAGCTGTTCTGTGCCTGTAAATTGCGACCTTTTTTCGATAATGGTCGTGCATTTATTGAGTCAACCAGTTGACGAACTGATCGGTCAGTGAAACTGATCAGCATTCCTATCAATGTCTGTGTCGGATCACACTGACCAGCTAGTACGGCCGCCGGTAATCGCGACTGCAGTTTCATGGTTCCCACTTTTAAAACTGACGCAGCAGGTGCTACTCACCCCTACTGTCTCTACAGTAATTAACGGAAAGTCCGTACGCATAAACTCTGTAGCTAGGTAAGGTAGCACATCATTATAAGTTCATCGATCAACATTCTAAAATCAGTGTATTCGTGGTTCTAACGGAATAAAAAAGCGTGTGTATTTGAATACTGTGTTCTGAGTAAGAAGAGTAAATTTTCAGTACAGAGAACTCCTCTCTCCTTGCCTTTAGGATCTAAAGAATACAGCTTTGTTGGAGTAAAAGAAAGTACAAAGCAAATGCAGGGGTCATCTTAGTAGAGTGTAGTGGTGGGTGGTAGAGCAACACAAAGCCAAACAGTAAACACTCAAACCAAACCGACCTGCACCGAACTGGCGCACACCGAATCGACCCACACCGAAACGGCCTTGCACCGAAACGGGACACACCAAACCGACCCACACCGAACCGGCCGCACCCAAACGGCCCACACCCAAACGGCCACACCGAACTGGGCGGCACCCAACTACAGCCATGTGAAGCATATGATTACGGTGTTCAGATATTTGTTTGTATGGTCCAGTACATAAATCGCCTGCTCGAAAAATCGATGCGGTACGGACAAGCGGTGTGATGTGGTACACAGTTTTGTTTCGTGAAATCGCCTAATCTGCTGGAAACTTGAAAAACAACAAAAAATTGTGCAGCAAGAAAACGGAAAATTCAGTAGGGGGCCGTCCATAAATTTCGAAGTTCGGTGAGGGGGTGGGGGGTTGGTGCAAAAACTTTGCCTAGCTTCGCATGGGGGTGGGGGTACAAGATTTATATCCTGCGTAGCATATACGCATGTATCACGATCAGCTTTTTTATAGCATGTATCACATTACATACGCCTGTATCACGATCAACTTTCTTATGCGCGCGAAGCGCGCAATGGCGTCTAGTACATAGAACGGTAGCGAATATTTATTTGTGCGAACAACATTTTTGCACTGAGCCACATCGTTGGCTGCAAGTTCGGAATTAAAGGTCAGCCAAAAATTTAGTTACAAACCGAACAAAATAACAACTGACGCTAGAGATTTGAATAAAGGCTAGTTTATGAACTTATCAATAGAGGCCAAAGCTTTCTCAGATTTCTTGGACATAAGGAACAGTACAGTACATACATTTCGACTAAATCAGTTAACAAAACTAATAAACAGGGTCAGTGGTGTGCTGTGTGGGACACACAAGCAATGGAAGATGCAGCTTCTTTTGATGTCAGAAAGGATTTGAACAAAAGCGTCGGAGACAAACTGAAAGGGTTAAGTACGCACGACGTCAGAAAAAGAAACATTTTCAAACTGAGACGTTGTTTTCTTATCCATTTCTCTCTGAAGCAGTCTGATAAAGATCTCAGCTATCGGACCCAAAGCTGCTACAAAGCGTGAAGCAGTCTCAAAAATGGCTGGTTCCAATGATGCGCTGGACGTTGAAACTTTGTTCCACTCGAGCAAAACTTTTCTTTTCTTCGCCACCTATTTGCTGCACAATTTTTTGCAGCTGTTGTTGTCGCTGTTCTGCCGTGAAATTGCCATACCTGTCAAGGTCGAAATTGCCCGATAACATTCGGTCGTAGTACAATCGGTCCAGTTGCCTTTTTAAAATTTTTAAAAGGAACTTCTAGCATTTCAGACTCAAATCATAACTTTGCTCACTCGACTAACTAACTCAATCTCTCGCCAGATCTTTGCCAATCTCTCTGCGTATCGAAGCTGTTTGTTAAAAGAGGTAAAATTGATTTTGCTAATTTAGGGCAGTGCTGGCGCCATATTTTATGAGATCCGCTAATCTGCCTTTCTGCATGTTCGCTGCAGAAGGGGTCCGAGCAGGTATGAAAAAAGTTTTGTCGCAGAATGAAGAAGTTTGAAACACACAATCTGATAGAGCAGAAAGCGAGGATTCGAAAAATTCCACTCCCAACTCGCTATGACCATAAATACAGGATAGATAAAAAAATGTCCCATCGCTTTTTCGGCCTTCACTCAAACGTTTCGTTCTCAGTCACTTCTTTATCTTTACCGATCTGGCTCAAATTTTCAGCAAAAATTAACAGCATGGTTGGCTAAATATTCTGCAAGTCAAGATGCATTTTGCGAGAAAGTCAGCTTTGAGGGGGCAAGCAGGGCCATCTCACGGATCTGGCTGATATTTATATCTATTAAAATAGAGCATAGTCGAAGACCAACGGTGCATGCCCGGCCACCAGCAACCCCCTAGAACCGGAGCTACACCCCCTCAAAGTTGGGTCGGCAGCAATTTTCGGGCTCATTTTAATAGCTCTGACACCCTCCATTCAAACGATCACCCTTCATTCGTTTCTTAAGCTAGGATCCCGACTCGCATATGGTTTTGTAGCTGGTGCAATGGCCTTTCATTTTCTGGTACTCCCGTTTCCAGATCATAGCTGGTTACCGAGAAATTCGCCGAAAACTGCGAAATTTCCACAAAATGCCACTCCGTTTTTTTTCGAAAAATCTTTATAACTTTTTGTGCAAAGACCCTGCCAAGCTAATGTCTTAACAAAAGTTAGGCATGAGTTGGCCAAACAAAATGAGCGCCCCAAAGTGTGCGGTTAGGGGGGAAGGGGGGTGTTTTGGCCTCTCAAAGGTGCTCGAAAAAAAATTTTTTCTGCAAAGCTTAGTGGTTAGCAAACTGTTATATGCAGTTTTGTGTGCTGAGTTCGCAAATGCATTCAGTTTAGCTAGATTCGCTCTGGATCGGGAGAAATTGGCGTCCAAAGTTGAGACCAACCCTATTTCTTGACTGGCACTACTCGCTAGTATGACCATTAACCGCGGTGCAGTGCAGTTTTTCTTATGTAGTTTTTGCTGCTGATTCCGAAAATAACTTTATTTTTGCTCTACGTTGCCTACTTTTGAAGATATCGGCATTTTTATGATTTGGGAAGAAAACGGCTGCATTTGCTATAACATGCTCGTTTGAAAGGTGACTCAATTCAGTCGCATCTAGGGTACAGAGCCATAAAAATTTATATTACCTAATGCAGTTTTTGCCACTGATTACGAAAATGACATCTGTTTTTCAATCTGACTGCTCCTGAGCTACTTATGTAACTTTTATGCCCTGGTACTCAGACAATAAGTTATCTGTCAAATCTGGGGATAACATGGTATCTATCTGGTGCAGTTTTCTCCGCTGATTCAGAATATCACCATATTTTTGCGCTACGGCCACTCTATCGCAAGTTATGGACCTCCAAAGTTTCATTAAGAAACATGCTGTGAGAAGCCGTAATCCTAAAATAAATGTTCAGCATTCAAGCATTTCTGAAGGGAACCTTTTGTCAGTCAATAGTGTACCCGACCTATTTTGACCCGCTGAGTTAAAAAATGACCTTTGTTTTTCTCTACTGCTGTTCAATTTTGAGATATTACTGATCAAACAAAATTTGCATTAATATTCATATATCTCCAAAACGAGTAACTATAGATTAAAACAAACGCGTGATTACCCCTTGTTAATTTGAAAAAGGAAGGAAAAGCAAAAACAAGAAAATCTGACACGAAATTATAATGATCGAATTGAGTTTCACCCCTGTATCTTGACTCAATTCAATCACCTAAGAGCGGGGCTCATCAGAAGATACTCTTAGGTTACCATTCACACACTGTATGCTACTGTATAAACTAAAAATTGAACCACTTACGTTTCCGTCTTGTCCCTCACCATCCGTTCTAGGTCGCTTGGTGATTGGCTCCTCCACCTTATTGTCTTGATCTAAAACAAACCATCTATACTAGGCGCGAATTGCATGTCCCTGTGGCCAGGCACGCAAAAATTTTCTGCGTCTAAGAGTTACGCTCTATGGACCGGTTGCGAGCCTAAGAACAGCTGTTTTATTACCGCACGGGGGGATTCGATTCGAACTTACTGGGGATCCTCGGGTCCGATTCCATATTTCAGACAGCTCATCCATAGAGTTGTGGATACATGGAGTGACCAGTTAATTTTTGCCGTTACGCATCATGGGCCACGTGGAAAATCAATACTAAGATTATAGGCCAAAATGACCAGCTTCAATGTACATCAAGCACAGTAAATTGACACAAACAGCTATGTAGAAGTTGGTTCTAATCATTCTGAACTGCAATTCATGACTGAGGAACAGCAACGCCAGGGGGGCGTTGCATAAAAGTTATCAGACTGATAATATCAGTCCAATTTCAATCAGTGTAAATGTATTGCGTTGCATAAAACTTTTCGTAACAGTACAAGTGGTATCAGTCCATTACTGTTTTGCATCAGTGCAAATTCGACGGATAATATCAGTCCAACGAAAATTGCGTTGCATAAAACCGGTGCACTGATACGAACGGAAATTATTTGGTATCAGTATCAGTCCACTTTTATCAGTCAAGAGAGGTGGTTAGGAACCCATCTTTTGCACAACAATGGACTTGTTTGATGAGGAACTTGTACTAAATCGAAGCGACAACGATCCAGAAGCACTGCTGCTTGTATGCATGTACATATTATTTAGCATTTATAGTTTTAACTGGCTGTATGTAACTCTACCTCTCTCTGTGGTGGAAAAGTCGGTTTCATCAGCGGCGTTTATTTGGGCTTCAAAACGGGTTTGACAACTAAAAGTTGCGCAAAAACGCTATCTTTAGTACTTCGAACCCTAATTAGGACTTTTTAAATTATGTATAATTATGCATTCTAACACACTTTTCAAGCCTTCGGCCTTCTGAAACCTATTCAAAGTACTTGTAAACGCTAATCATAGTTTCTGAAACCCCTACTTATGTATAGTTATAGTTCTTTAAACCAAAATCAGGGCTTCTGAAAGAAACCGTACATACAATTGTAATTTTAACGTTTTAGAAAAGAGGAGGACTTTTCAGTTAATTCTCTGCCAATCTGAACCAAATTTGCAGAATAGGTGCCCAATTGGTCTGGCTAACTCTACTAGAATTTTGGCGCGAAAATTCAAATTTTGGCGGGAAATTTAAATATTAGGAAGAACAATTTTTGCAGGATACTTTGCAGTTTAAATTTCCCGCCAAAATTTGAATTTTCGCGCCGAAATTATAGCAAAGTTAGCCAGACCCATTGGACACCTATTCTGCAAATTTGGCTCAGATTGGCAGAGAATTGACTGAAAACGGGCAATTTTAGTGAACCTCAAAATGTTAGCTTTGGAAATGGATAAATCCCGAGTTTTTGCCAACTTTGAAAATCGGATTCTCGCGCGTACTTTGAGCGAGGGTTTTGAAACTTCTACATAAAACTGCACTATGTTGGTCTATAAGCGGCCATGATTTCACCAGAATAGCTTTTGTATTTCTTGAGTAAGAGCCGTTTTTATGAGACCATTTTATGATATTCACATATTCGTTTAAAATTCCCGCCAAAATTTGAATTTTCGCGCCCAAATTCTAGCAGAGTTAGCCAGACCCATTGGGGCACGTACTCTGCAAAGTTGGTTCAGATTGGCAGAGAATTGACTGAAAACGGGCAATTTTAGTGAACCTCAAAATGTTAACTTTGGAAATGATGATAAATCCCAATTTTTTGCCAACTTTGAAAATCGGACTCTCGCGCGTACTTTGAGCGAGGGTTTTGAAACTTCTGCATAAAAATGCACTATATTTGGTCTATAAGCGGCCGTGATTTTACGGGCGTAGCTTTTGTATTTCTTGAGTAAGAGCCGTTTTTATGAGACCATATGATTTTCGTATTTTCGTTTAAATTTCCCGCCAAAATTTGAATTTTGGCGCCGAAACTGTAACACAAGTAGCCGGACTAACTAAGCACCTACCCTGAAAATTTGGTTCAAATTCGTTGAGAATTAAGTAAAAAAGAGTGATTTTAGTGAACCCGAAAAAGTGGAGAGGACATTTTTTTTGTGCACTACTGTATTTCGTATCAGTTAGGCCAAAACCTATCAGCGCATGGACTGATTCGAAAAAAGATCGCTGTTATATGAAATTATTTTTATGAAACGCTGTAAATGCAACTGATATGTATCAGTTCCGTTTTGTATCAGTGTAGTTCGTATCAGACTGATAACTTTTATGCAACAGGCCCCAGATATAATCCAGTATATAAACTAGTGTTCCGACGATATCAAAATTCGTCGATATTCGATATCGATATCGATATCGATATTTTCAACTCAATATCGATCGATATCGATATCGATATCGATATTTATAGTTAAGCAAGAAAATCTCAAGATTTGAAAGAACAAACTGCTCTCACTGGTTATCAGTCAAGCACTGATGCAATCAGCGGTCTGATATAAATTAAGTAGAGAATCTAAGAAAGGTAGTTGCCCTTCTGAAGCCCTTCAATGAAAAGGTTGACCCCTCAGGCCGATGCCCCACCCTCATTAGGCATAAATGAGCTCAGACAGAATAGCTGTATTTCATCTTATTTTAATCACAAATAGGACACAATCCTTGATTTTAGTAGAAAATCGGACTTTTTGCCATCCTTTCAATCACCCAACAGCCGGCGTTACCTCCCCAGGATTTAAAAATTTACCACCCCTCAGCCGAAATGCTAGCCCATGTCTGCTTCTGCCCTCCTGCTTCAAGTGTGTACAGTAGAGTGAGCAGCTCTTCAGTGTTGCTGCAGACATTTAAGAACCTAACTGTTGCTGTCTGAAAGCTGAGAAAGCCAAGAAATTGACGTTTCTGAGAGCTATCATGCCACTGTTAGGTTTTGACACTATTCCAGGGAAATAAACTAGGTGTCAGTTCTGTTTTTTCCTACTTTTCAGAACAAAAAATATCGAAAATATCGATGCAAAATATCGCGATATCGATATCGATATCGATATTGGAAAAAGGGTCGATATATCGACTTTTCGATATCGATATCGATATATCGTCGGAACCCTAATATAAACATTACTTTAACTTCTCAAACTCGCTCAAACGCACAACCATTCTGTGATTCTCTGAACTGAAGGAAGAACACGTCGTCGACAATCAAAGACGAGAAGGCACAAAATCAAGGTGAGGCCGGCACAGTTGGTGTAGTGGTTTAGGCCGCATAGCCACTGTGCGCGACGTCGTGCGCTCACCCTGTCGGCGCGGCAAGTTTCTTGCCGCAAAGAGTTGCTGGTCGGCACAAAGCTCCACCCAGGCCACCGAAAGCTGGTGACAGCGAGTAGGTAAAATGGGAACCGACTGGATCTGCCGTTGCACCGAAGCCGCTCCACTCCACAAAGCATGCCGCGTTGGGAAGAAGATCTACGATGTCAGAAGCTGTCTGAGAAACCAACTATGCGGGAGCCCTCTGACATACGGGGCACCGGCAGCTGTCACCATCATGGCATCAACACGCCGGCCGCCCTCCTGGTGACCGGCACCCAGCATCATGGCTAGGAGTGGCTGGCAGTGAAAGAAGGTAATCGTCCGAGATGATGAATCACGGGGGTAGCGTAATGGTCCTCGAGTCTGATCGTAGGCCGTAAGGCTCTCCCGCAAATCGGATCGGACCGGATCAAGGTAAGAGAAGCCTGCGCTTTTATTAGAAGTTTACGGTGACTGGGTTAAAAACAGTGGCGTATCCAGGGGGTGTAGGGTGTGAACACCCCCTTTGCGGTGGAGGTAGGAAGAAAAAGTGTGTCAAAAATATAAGAAACTAATGAATTATGTACTAAAACTGTCTATTTTGTGCTCAGAATGCCTTCTAAATGCTTTTTTGAAGGCCAAATTTTCAAAATTTTCTCGCCCTGATGCCCAACCAGAACCAGGCACTTTCAAAATTTTACACCCCGCCCTTTCCAAAAATCCTGGATACGCCCCTGGTTAAAAACGAACACTTGCTTGCAACTATAAACAAGCGAAGTCGCCTGCTGCCAAGCCAAGGCCCAAAGCAATCACACGGGCCACCGGTTGCCGGCAGCACCTGCGAGCAGAGCCCAGGATGTGTAAGACGCAAACGGCCTGCCGGTGCAAGTTGACGCTCCTTATCCTTCGAACTCTACGGCTCAGCGTTTGACGTTTCTTCATCGTTCTAGTGCACAAAAAGTGAATCGAGCTAGCAGAACCAGTTAAAGAAGGACCTAAAAAGTGATTAATACTGTACCTCTACTGTTTGCTTTTCCCATGTCAATAGCTTTTGGAAGCCTTGTGTCCGACCGGTCAACTTTCTGCTAAAAACTATTTTGGCTTAAACATCAGCGGTCAGCTGGAGCAAGCAGAATACCATCGTCGTTGATTGATCGAATTTATCCGTTTGTTTGGGCATTGGAAGAAGGAGCTTGGGGTTAGACAGACTTTGTCTAGAAGGCGACTGAAAAGGAAAATAAGCTGTGCGGTTGGTTGTGAAGTTTTGTGAGGAGTTGAACTGTTTATTCAACACTTCTTCCTTCGCTCTGCTGTTGACCGAGAGAGAGAAAATGGCGGCTGGCCCGTATAATTACTCCTATATCTTTAAATACATTATTATCGGTAGGTTTCGCTTACCATTTCTGTCCTTATTATAAAATTCTACAAGTCATCCGTATCCGTATGTACTACAAAATTTTTACTTCTTACTTGACTGATGATGTAGCTGTGTGCGCGCGCACACAATCAGAAGGCTAAAAATCTCGAAAAATTAGAGTTTTGGTCGAAAAATGGTTCGAAATAAAAGTTTCCGGTTCTATATAGTCCATTCAAAAAATGAGCGACCTGGCGGCTTTTTGCGAATAAGTTTTTTAGGAAGCCTCGGACCGATTTGGGCCTTGGACTAAAGTTGTAGACAAGGTCGAGCTCCGGCCAGGGTGGACCCCTATCTGCGCTACGTTTAGTCTGAACACTAATTTGCGCAACATGAAAATGAGCTTTTTCCATAATAATTGCGATGAAAATGAGATCACTGCAGAATTGAAATCTAGAGTCTTTGGCGACTCCATTGATGTTTTTACCACGTTTCTAGGCCAAACCGTTCCGAAGATATGGCCGCTCAAAGTTCGCAAAAATCGCAAAAAATGGTGTTGAAGAAAGGGGGAAACATAGGCAGACCGGTGGATTTGACTGAAACTTGCTATATGGTGTATTCATGACTCCTGGAATCGATTCTGACACTTTCCGACCTTGAAAACCTTACCCAGATCAGATACCGTAATTCGGCTTTCAAAACCGGTGCTACTGCTTCAAGAAAAACGTGTTTCTACTCAAAACACAAATTTTCCAAATTTGCATGTCAGAAATAGCAGTGTTGTAATGGTAAACGTTCAGAAACAGTAAAAGGTAATTGTGGATGCTTATGGTATTGGGCTGCTCAACCTCTCGTATGACAGAGCCGGACGACCACTATTTGAGCCGAATTATGGTATCAGGATGAGGTTTCCTCCAGGGTCGGGAAGTGTCAGAATCGATTCCAGGGGTCATGAATACCCATACATGTAACAGGGGGGTCTGGGGGGTCGGCCCCCCACCCGACTTAGGCCAGACCCCCCCCCCCCCCGAGACCATTTCGCCGACCCCCCTCCGATTTTTCTGGCAAGTAAATTTTTGAGCAAATTTTTGCATTTTTTTTCAATTTCAGAGACAAAAATTGCCAAAATCGCCTGCAAAACAGCACTTTTTAGCTGTATTTCAGCCCAAATTAGCGATTTTTGGCGATTTTTAGCCCAAAAATCGCGATTTTTTCGATTTTTGAGTGTTTTTTAGTGCCCTACCCCATTTTTGGCTCAGCCCCCCCCCGACCGGCGCCAGACCCCCCCCCAACCCCCCTCGCCCCATCGGCGGATGACCTGTTACATGTATGTGAATACCCCATACAGGAAGTTTAAGCCAAATCCGTCAGTCTGCCTATGCTTTTCCTTTTTTCGTGAAATTTTGAAAAAAACGCCATTTTCCTCGATTTTGGGAAAGCAAAAAATTGATGGTTAGAAAAAAGGTGCAGATGCACATCTCTGGAATCTCTGAAACCCTCCTCTAACCGTACCATTGGGCGGATAACCTGTTATATCTCTGCCCGTCAGATTGATAACTCGTTGTGTCTATGTTTCAAGCTGACAGTAACTGTTATGATCTTTTATTTTGTTCGCTTTGTAGTTCGGTTGTCGGGAGCTAAACTTATTAGAGAAAAGTTAGCGTCTTACTTGTGTTCTTCCTGTGTGAGTTAGATTGGACACGATTTGACGTCAGGCAACTGAAGTCCTACTATTAGGCAACAACCATTTTTGTACGCTTGGTGAGCTTATGTATCGCCCTTCTTTCACTGCCAAGCCACTAGTGATTGCATGCTGTAGGCTGTCAGAAACTAACAGAATTGCCTCTATTTTGGGGGAAGCATCTTTTGGATTCACAACGTTGCCTGTAAAACTGCGAGTTTTAGTTGTGAACATCGGGAGTTGGATTTAATCCCCTCCTTAAAGCGGATGACCTGTTAGAGTAATAGTATAGTATGTATTAACTTTGTGTGTGTCTGATCAAGCTGCTGATTTTTAGGCGACATGGGTGTAGGAAAGTCATGTCTTCTTCATCAATTCACAGAGAAAAAGTGTAAGTCATATTTTTTCTTCTGTCTTTCGTACATGTAACGGCCGACCCGGGGGAGAGGGTTTCCGTCAGCTTGGTGCATGTTATGCTACAATTCCAGCCAAATTGATGTACGAACACCAAAGTTACAGCGAGACTAATCCGGTGATCGTGCATGTAACAGGGGGTCCATTCATGTAACAGCTCCGGGCCGACCCAGTGGGAGGGGGCTAGGGAGTTTCCTCAGGTGGGGGGTCGAGGGCGTTTCGCCCAGAGGGGGGTCCAAAATTTCAAAAGTTCCAAAACGCCTGGAAATGCATTTTTAGCAGGCTTTTCTCAGTAAGGAGGCTAAAAATCACTTTTTTAAGCTGCCAAATAGCGTTTTAGAGCTATAAACAAGCAAGAAACGATAAAAAGAGCTTCCAGAAGAACCGATTTCTCTTAAACAAAAGCAGTGGAAACGGCAAATTCGATTTCGAAAGGCTTTTCAAGCGAATTTTAAGCTAGAAATTTGTATTTTCTGAGTCAGTTTCTTACTACTGGAGCGGAGCTGCTACTAGTACTTGCATTTTTGGGTCGTGAGGGGTTCCCTAAACATCTCTCGGGGTGAGGGGGGTTTGGTCTTTCTGGCTAGTGGGTAACCCTCCAACCCCCTAGTACAAGTATAGTTACCCCTACCTAAGTCTCCGTTTTAGCGCTGTTTTTGTAGGCATTTGAAATTTTACGCGCTAACAACGCTCAAAGTCGCAAAAAAATCGCAATTTTCGGCTGAAAATCGTCAAAAATCGCTAATTTGGGCTGAAATACAGCTAAAAAGTGATGTTTTACCAGTTTGGCAATTTTTGAGTCTGAAATTGTAAAAAAATCAAAATTTTGATTTGCTCAAAAAATTACTTGCCAGAAAAATCGGAAGGGGGTCGGAAAAATCATCTCGGGCGGGAGTGGGGTCTGGCTTAAGTCGATGTGCATAAGGAAAATTTCCATCCAACATCTCTAACAGTAGCACAGCCTATTACAGTCAGGCACTTAACGCCGTTTATGTTACCAACACCATATAAGGTGCGGTACCATGTGGTACTGGTACCTAGGCTAGTGGCACCATATGGTACCCCTACCCATGGCTTAGCTTGTTTAGCTAACATCTAGTTTGTTTTATAGGCTCTCATAATAGGCCATCAGTGGCGACTTGAGGGCCTGTTGCCCAACTTATTGCTGGGTAGCGAATAAACTTGACTTGACTTGATATAAGGTACCCCTACCTTATGGCCATGGGTGCGGTACCATTATGTTGCCACTACCCTAAGTACCGGTACCATATGGTGTGGGTAGCATAAAGGCAGACTGTAATAGTGTTATTTCAGTCATGGCCGACTGTCCTCACACAATCGGTGTTGAGTTTGGCACGCGGATAATCGAAGTGAGCGGTCAGAAGATAAAGCTGCAGATCTGGGACACCGCCGGGCAGGAGCGGTTCCGAGCGGTGACCCGCAGTTACTACCGTGGGGCCGCCGGCGCCCTCATGGTATACGACATCACTCGCAGAAGCACCTACAACCACCTGAGTAGCTGGCTCACTGACGCCAGGAACCTGACCAACCCCAACACGGTACCTGACTTCTTTTCGATGGATGGATGGATTGTCAGGGCGGGGCCGTCGTAACTCCTGCGGACCCATCACGCACACCCACATCCTTCCCTTCCTTCTCTACTAGCCTAAACACATGCTCGGTGTGAGTCTGGGCGGGTCTCAGTGTAACTGTCCCGTTCCCGTTTGTCCCAACACATGTGTGGTTGCTATTGTGGCTTTAGGTGCTTAGGCAGCTCCAGTCGGTTCCCATTTTCGTACCTAATCGCTGTCACCAGTTTTCGGTGGTCTGCGTTGGACTTTGTGCCGACCACCAACTCTTTGCGGCAAGAAACTTGCCCCGCCGAGTGGATGAACGCACGACAACGTGCACAGTGGCTTTGCGGCCTAAACCACTACACCAACTGTGTCGGCAAGCTTTTTGTTTTTGTTCTTTCTGTCTGCTTTTTGAACTGTGCAAGGAAGGCAAGTGATTAATGGACATGTAACTGTAACCGGGGTCTGTCCCCTGCCCAACTTAGGTGAAACCACATCTCTCCCGAGAGTATTCACCCCTCCTCCGATTTTCTGGCAAGTAACTTTTTCAGCAGATTTATGCAAATTTCAGACGCTAAAATCGCTTGTGAAGCAGCGCCTTTTAGCTGCATTTGAGGCAATATTTGCTAGATTTTTAGGCGAAAATTGCGGTTGATGACCGTTTTTTTAGTGTTCGGACGATATCAAAATTCGACGATGTTCGATATCGATATTTTCAGTTCAATATCGATCGATATTGATGTCGGTATTTATAGTTATGCTAGAAAATCTGAATATTTGAAAGAGCAAATTGCTCTCGCTGCTTATCAGTCAGGCAGTGATGCAATCGGCCATCTGGTATCAATTAAATAGAGAATCGCAGAAGGTAGTGACCCTTCTGAAGCACTTTAATGAAAAGGTCAGACCTTCTGACCTCTCAGGCCATACATTTAACATGGGGGTCGGGTCTGGGGGGTCTGCCCCCCCACCCGACTTAGGCCAGACCCCTCGGATGGGGGACACCCCCCCCCCCCCGAGACGATTTCGCCGAACCCCCTCCGATTTTTCTGGCCAGTAAATTTTTGAGGAAATTTTTGCAATTTTTTACAATTTCAGACAAAAAAATTGCCAAAATCGCCTGCAAAACAGCACTTTTTAGCTGTATTTCAGCCCAAATTAGCGATTTTTGGCGATTTTTAGCCAAAAAGTGCGATTTTTTTATTTTTGAGCGTTTTTAGTGCCCAACCCCCTCCCAAAATTTTGGCTCAGACCCCCCCGGCCGGCGCCAGACCCTCCCAACCCCCTCCCCCTTCGGCGGATGACCTGTTACATGTATGCCTCAGGCCCATGCCCATTATGAGCTCAGACAGAATAGCGTATTTTAACTTATTTTTATAACAAATAAGGCAAAAAACTTGAGTTTAGTAAAAAATCGGACTTTTTTACCATCCTATTAACAACCCATCAGCCTGCGGTACCCCTCGGGATTTGAAAATTTACCTCCCCTCAGCCGAAATTCTAGCCTATGTTTGCATTTGCTCTCCTGCTTCAAGTGTGCGGAGTGAGCAGCTCTTCAGTGTTGCTGTAGACATTGAAGAACCTAAGCGTTGCTGTCTGAAAGCTGAGAATGCCAAGAAATTGATCTTTGTGAGAGGTATCTTGCCACTGTTAGGTTTTGACTATTTTAGTCTAAGTTTAGATTGATAACCCGTTGTGTCTGTGTTTCAAGCTGACACTAATCGTTATGATATGATTGGTTTGCTTGATAATGGTGCTGCAAAACCGGAATTAGAAAGAAATTGACGTCTTCCTTGTTTTGGCAAATTGATTATGTTTGTGCTCTTCCTGTGTATAAGTTGGATGCGGCGGCACAACAATACGCGGAATCGGAGACCTCAAACAGTCAGACACTTAACGCCGTTTATTGTACCGACACCATATCAGACATGGGCCGGAAACATCCGGAGGGGGTCTGGAGACCTCGGGGGTCCCAAAAAAGTAAAAAAAATGCCTATTTTGCCTTAAATTTCTGCCCCTAGCGGGGTAGGGGGGCATGGGCCGGCGAGGGGGTAAACCTCCCTTACCCCCCGGCCCATGTATGCACCATATATACATATACATGTATGCCCACGTTATGACGGTTCCATATATGGTGCCACTAGCCTAGGTACCGGTACCATTTGCTGTCGGTACCATAAACGGCGTTAAGTGCCTAATTGTCCTAACCCCAGAACCGAGACACCTCTAGTTTATATTTCGTGCCGACTTTTCTCAGCATACATGTAACAGGGGGTCTGGGGGTCTGCCCGCTAGACGATTTTCCCGCCCCCTCCGATTTTTCTGGCAAGTAATTTTTTTAGCAAATTTTTGCGATTTTTTCGAAATTTCAGAGACAAAAATTGCCGAAATCGCCTGTAAAACAGCAGTTTTTAGCTGTATTTCATTAAGGTCTGGGTTCCCCAACTTGGGCCACCACTCACCCACCTGAAGCCGACTATTGTTCCTGAGCCACCCACCAAAATGGCCCCCACCCCTCCAAAGTCGGTAGGCCGACCCGAATTTTCAGACTTTGACTAGCCGCAACTGATTTTTCCGCCCAATGTATGGTTGTAGGCAGACATGGGCAAAAGGGGGGCTGAGGGGGGGTTGGCCCCCCATCAGGCTCTGATCTACCCCCCATCAGCCGGCCGCTACCCCCCATCAGGAATTTTTGGGAAGAATTTTGTATAGAAAATTATGATAAAAATATGCCTGGAATAGGCGTAAATGAGCTCAGAATAGCTAATTTTAACTTATTTTAATGAAAAATAAGCCAAAAAACGCTGATTTTCGCCAAAAATCGGACTTTTTGACTTACCACCCCATCAGCCCCCCATCAGACGCTCCTACCCCCCCCTCAGCCCCCCATCAGGAATTGAAAATTCTACCCCCCCCCATCAGCCGAAATGCTAGCCCATGTCTGGTTGTAGGGATGATTTATTGTGTAGATTTCACTTTCAAACGTCCTTTATGACATAGAGGCCGTGTTGTTTCGTGTTCCAAAGGTATAAATAAGTATAATGAGAAAGAAGCGTGGCGTTAGACGATCAAAACCGGACTGTGGCGGGCTGTAGTATTAACGCCGGGTTTAGCAAAAACTCTGCAGGCAGCAGTCTCAACCGGGCAGCAAAATTGCAATTATTTTACCGCTCCGAAACCTATACATCCTTTTTAATCAACGCACACACAACATGTCGAAACCATAACGGTGTTAACCATAACCATAATTTGGTGTAGTGGTTTAGGCCGCAAAGCCACTGTGTGCGTGCTCGTGTGCTCGTCATACATGTGCATGGCAGGTGCCCAGGGGGGACAGGTGGGGGACGAAAATGAAAATCTACCAAACGTTGCTAGAGGCTGCTAGAAGGCCTCCAGATGCGTTTTTAAGCCTCAGAAATCAATTTTTGCAACTACGCAACTGCGCAGCCTTCCTCCAGGCAACCAAACCCGAAATTTTTTCAAATTTTCCTGGAAAATTTCGATTTTTTGGCAATGTTTCTATCAGAAAAGTGGTTTTTTGGCAATTTTTTGTCGAAAATTTGATTTTCAACCGAAAATTTTGTATTTTTAGCCAAAATTATGGACAAAATTCAAATTTCCCGCCAAAATTTGAATTTCCCACCTAAAATTTGCACCTATATCGAGGCAACTACGCATGGAGACCTGGCCGTCCCTCCCTGAGCCGCCGACCATGCACATATGGTGCTCATCCTATCGGCGGGCAAGTTTCTTGTCGCAAAGAGTTGGTGGTCGGCAGAAAGCCCAACCCAGACCACCGAAAGCTGGTTACAGCGAGTAGGTAAATGGCAACCGACTCGAGCTGCTGTGCACCGAAAGCTACAACAGCAACCACACGGGACATACGGAACGGGGACAGCTAACACTGAGACCCGCCCAGACTCACACCGAGCATGTGTTTAGGCTAGTAGCGAAGGAAGGGCAGGATGTGGGTGTGCGTGACGGGCCCGCAGTGTGGCCTAACGCAGGGGCTACGACAGCCCCGCCCGGACAAACAATCCATCCATACATTGTAACAGTAGTATAAAGGACGTTAGGAGACTGGCGGTAACATAGATAAAAGAGAAAGTATGAGTATTGCAGGTTATCTTTCTGATCGGCAACAAATCAGATTTGGACGCACAACGAGATGTCACCTATGAAGAGGCGAAACAGTTCGCCGAGGAGAACGGCCTGATGTTTTTGGAGTGCAGCGCTAAAACGTACCTCTCTCTCTTTTGACTAATACAGTCTCGCACTTAGCACCGTTTATGGTACCGGTACCATATATGGTAGCACCAGGTTCGGAGCCTGTTGTGGTACCATTACCATATATGGTGTCGGTACCATAAAGAGCGTTAAGTGGCAGATTGTAATGCTCTCTGAATCAGATCTCTCTTTCAGCGGTGAGAATGTGGAAGACGCCTTTCTAGAAACCGCCCGCAAGATCTACCAGAACATTCAGGACGGCAGGTCGGTTAGCCTTCTCTTTCTTGGTTTGGTTGCTCTCAATCTCTCTCTATTATTGGCTTGTGGCAACCTCAATTTTAAGCCGATAATGTGTCTGTTGGTAAGGTTTGAAAGAACGCATTGCATTCCAGCTAATGCGTCAATATCGTGTGCTAAACTACCGTAGTCGAAGCTGCTATGTATGCTGCCTACGTTTTGTCTGCAAGCAGAGGATTGGCCCACTTATGGGGTCCAATCAAAAAGTTCAATTGTAGTGAAAAAGCGGCAAAACGCCTGGAAATGCGTTGTTAGCACGTTTTATATTTAATAATAACGCTAAAAAGTAGCAGTTTTAAGCGTCTAAATAGCGTTTACGAGATAAAAGCAGCAAAAAGGGGCAGACCGGGTTTCTAAAACATGCTAAATATCTGCAGCGGAAATGCCAAATTCGGTTGTTAAAGGCTTTTTAGAAGGAGCCATACATGTAGCAGGTCTGGGAGGTTTGTTAGTGTGGGGTCGAGGGTGTTTCACCCAGATTTTTGGATCCGAATTTTCAAAAATAACAAAACGCTTGGAAATGCGTTGTTTTAGCGCGTTTTATTTACTGATAACGCTAAAAGTCGCCAATTGTAAGCGTCCAAGTAGAGTTTAAGAACTAAAAACCATACATGGGCCGGGGAGTAATGGGGCGTATACCCCTCCCCCTCGGCCACCCACCCCCCACCCCACCCGGAGGGAGGAAATTTTCACTTATTTAAGGCAAAGTAGGCGTTTTTTTGCCTTTTTTCGGGGGGACACCCCCCCCCCGAGGTCTCCAACCCCCCCTACCCCCCTCCGGATTTTTCCGGCTCATGTATGTTAAAAACAAGTACAAAATGGCAGGTAGGGCTTCTGAAACACCTATTTGTCTTAATATCAGCAGCGGAAACGCCAAATTGGCTTAGCAAAGGCTTCTTGAGCTGAAACTTAGTGATTTCTGAGCCAGTTTATTAGTACTGAAGCCGTACGAGTACTTGTATTTTGGGGTTGGTCTGAGAGGGGCATTGCCTTTCCAACTAAACCCCACTATATTATATAATACAGTACCGTTTGATCTTTCACCAAATAGTAGAACACACGTGTAACAGGTCATCCGCCGAAAGGAGAGCGGGGTTTGGGGGTCTGAGCCTTGTATGGAGAGAAATTCTATGGAGGGTGTTGGGCACTCAAAAATCGCAATTTTTCGTCTGAAAATCGCTAATTTGGACTCAAGTACAGCTAAAAAGCGGTGTTTTCGAGGCGACTTTGAAATTGTAAAAAATAATTTGTTTAAAATATATTTGCCAGGAAAATCGTCTAGGGGGTGCCCCGACCGGGGGTGGTCTGGCCTAAGTCGGGTGGGGGCAGACCACCCTGTTACATGTACGGTAGAACACCTACCATACCTAGCGGCAAACGGCTCAGGATTAGGTGCTTCTGTTGGCCCCTTCTTTGCGTGGGATTAGAACGGACGAAAATCGATATTTCTGCTTATTAAGCAGGCGTAGTATTATAATAAAGCAGTGAACGGAGCCTTTTAGCTACCAACTTGAAACGGAACAGCCCGAACCGAGCCAAGTTATTTTGCCAGCTATGGATAGACGTTGTCGCTGTGTCTAATTAATAAATAGTTAATTAATAGGCAGCCTTTCAGTGTTGATTTGAACCGAGCCGACGGTGGTGTACGCTCCAGCGCTCATAAAAGGAGCGAATCCAACGCTGACAGTTCTAAGGGCTGCGGGTGCTAGACTAGGCTAGGCTCAATTTGTGATTGCGCCACTGGCTTGCGTGCAGTATTCCGACCATGAATAATATGCAATGATATTTTAAAGTCAGATACGTTTAGCTTTGTCAGCTAGCTAAGCCGTTATTTGGTAGAAATTAAAGCATTGTCAGCTTAAAAGCTAGCCTTACAGAGAGCTGGACGTATTTTGAGTGTAGAGTAATCTTCTTTATCCTCGTGTTTTACCCGCCGCATAAATACAAAACGAACCCACAGTCTTAAAAGAGTCAGGGTGTTTTTGTGTCTCAAGCTTAAGTAATACAGTCAGGGCACTTAACGCCGTTTATGGTACCGGTACCCAGACATGGGCAAAGGGGGGGTTGCCCCCTCAGGCTCTGACCTACCCCCCTCAGCCGGCAGCTACCCCCTAAGGAATTTTTTGGAAGAATTTTGTATAGAAAATTATGATTAAAATATGCTTGGATTAGGTGTAAATGAGCTCAGAATAGCTTATTTTAACTTATTTTAATGAAAAATAAGACAAAAAACCTTGATTTTAGCCAGAAATCGGACTTTTTGGCTTACCACCCCCTCAGCCGCTCCTACGCCCCTTCAGTCCCCCCCTCAGTAATTGAAAATTCAACCCCCCCTCAGCAGAAATGCTAGCCAATGTCTGCCGGTACCTAGGGTGGTGGCACTACCACCACAGTCGCCGAACGTGGGGGTACCATGGTACCACTACCCTAGGTACCGGTACCATATGGTGTCGGTACCTTAAACGGCGTTAAGTGCCTGACTGTGCTACCAAGATAGACATCTGAAAGTTCCCCTGACTGAGCCAAGTGTTCTTGTTGCTGTCTGTCAATAGTCTGGAGTGACCCCTGTGCTGTTTTTGCAGTCTGGATCTGAACGCGGCCGACACGGGGGTGCAGCCGAAGCAGAACCTTCCGCAGACGCAGAGAGCGGGCGCCGGCGATCCGAAGAGCTGCAACTGCTAGCTTTCCCCTCTTCCCGCTACCCGCTTTGCTCTCAAATTCTTTCCGAGTTTACTATTGCTACTGTCTTTTACTATTTATTACTCTTATTACTTGTTGCTTAGTGAGCTGGCTGTTTGTCAGCTGTTGTTCGCTTAAGCGAACAAATAACTGAAGTGTTGGCTTAAATTGAACAGCCGGCCCACTACTCTGTTCTTTTTTTCTTATTCTAAGCGTCAGATGTACGAACAACCTGTGTTTTAAGAATTCTTTCTCGGTTTTGTTGTGTGATAATGATTCAATTGAAAATTCAAAGTCATAACTGTCTTTTGTTGATGTGTGTCATGTCACTTTCAAACTTGTTCCAGTTTCACGTGCGGTTACTGTAACGTCTTGGCGGGGAGAAACAAAGCATAAGTAGACATTCCCCTCTGTGGAGGCGAATTGGCGCTAAAACAACCTTACCGAGCTGGGTGTGGTGTAGGCTGGTTAACTGTTATTATAATAATTGATTATGTTAATTAATTAATTGCTGTTCTGTGTAAGTGTGTTCTGTGCGTGTTCGAGCGATAATCTTCTTTGTGATACCAGTTTTCCGTGGGTTTTCTTCATAAAATCACACTGATCACCAAGAGAAACGAACACAATTTTCGGCACAAACAACACGAACAAAATACTGCGAACATCCAGAAAACCGTTAGTAGAAAGCGATAGAAGAGGCACCTCAGCTACAATCGAAGTTGATATGGACAAGCGCTTTTGTGTTTCTCCACCCGAAAAATCCTGAATACCCCTCCAGACAGAATCGGATCGGCCTACTCGAAATATCTTGCAAAAAAGACCAATAATAAATAAATATCTGCTGGCGTCACAGAAATCGATAGCAAATCACTAAATAGCAAGCAGCTGACAACAACAACAGCAAGACATTGAAAATTGCCTATCTTGACGAACAGTCAGAAGGGGCGACACCTCAGGGGACTGTATTTCAGCTGGTCAGTCTAAGACTACAGTCTAAAGCACAGTCCTATTGAGTTTGGCCCCTTTCTGACTGTTTTAAGGGAGGCGCCGTAAAATTTAATTTGTCTACACCCAACAGACCGACCTACCAGCGCTTCTTGGCCGCGTCAACCGACATGGTACCGGGGCCGAAGACCACAACCATCAGGAGGCCACCGATGACGCTGAGCGTCTGGAAAAAGTCGTACTTCATAAAATCGCGGTAGAATCGGTCGCTGGGAATGGTCCACCAGGGGTTGAGATAGGCGTTGAGCACAAACAACCATGCCACCAGGACCAACGCCGACAATTTAGCCTTGAAACCGATGCAGACCAAAGTCATCAGTACACTGCCGACCATTAACTCCAGCACGCGCACGAACGACATCTCCAGACGCATTAGACTGAGGAACATGAAGACCAGCAGAACACGCCCTGCCAGCTGGAGAAAGGACTTGGGCCGATTTTCGTCGGAGATGTGCGGAACCCCGGGGAACAGGGATCGCTGCTCGTGTTGCAATTCGGCGATTAGTAAGAGCAAACCGCCGCCCACTGCCACGTTCCTAAAATAGAGTTATGTTCTAGTTAGTAGGGTGGTGTCTAGCATGGTCAACAGTAGTTGGTGAATAAGCGACCTTTATACAAGAGTAACACAAGCCAATCGAGCGACAGGTCACGAGTCGCCTTGTTTGACATAATAATATTATTATGTAGCCATAATATTATTATTATATATATTATTATTTACATATTATGTAGCCTAATTAAATAACGAATGCGGCGGCAGATTTTGCTTTTTTCCCAAGGCCGTAAATTTCTCCAAAGATTTAGGATTCACAACTTCATTTGGCAGGGCCTTTGCACAAAAAAGTCATAAAGATTTTTCGAAAAATAAAAACAGAGTGGCATTTTGCGGCAATTTCGTAGTTTTTAGTGAATATCTTTCTAATCAGCTATGAGTACCACAAAATGAAACGCCATTGGAACAGCTACAAAACCATACGAGACGGGCTGCTAGCTTAATAAACCAATGAAGGGTGATTGTTTGAATGGAGACTGTCAGGCACCAGAAAATGAGCCCGAAAATCCCTGTCAACCCAACTTTGAGGGGTGTAGCTCCGGTTCCAGGGGGTTTCCAGCGGACGGGCATGCACCGTTGGTCTTCGATTGAGCTCCATTTTAACAGATATTGATATCAGCCAGATCCGTGAGTGCTTGCCCCTCTAGGCTGACTTTCTCGCAAAATGCATCTTAACGCCGTTTATGGCACCGACAGACACCATACCTAGGCCAGTGGCGCCATATACGGTACCCCCACATTCGGCCACTGTGGTAGTACCACATCCGATCCGATCCGATGTGGCGGGGGCCGTACGATGTACAGCTCTACGAACAGACCTGCTCGCTCGGTCCGTTTCGCGACCCCTGATATGTCAACTCGGACGCTATGCCTTTCTTTCACTGCCGAGTTACTTCTAGCCATACTGTTGGATGCCATGCCTGGCGTGGTGACGTCATGGTGCAGTCAGCTCCCAACGGCCGCCCGGCTAGTGGCACTAAACCGGTAGAGGCCTTATTGCTGGTTTCTTCTCAGACAGACCCTGACGTCGTTGATCTTCTTTTCCTCCAACACAAGCATGCTTTGGGGAGCGGCTTTAGGCGCTTAGGCAGATCCAGTCGGTTCCCATTTACCTACTCGCTGTAACCAGCTTTCGGTGGTCTGGGTGGGGCTTTGTGCCAACCACCAACTCTTTGCGGCAAGAAACTTGCCGCGTCGCGAGAAGATGAACGCAAGACGTCGCGCACAGTGGCTTTGCGGCCTAAACCACTACACCAACTGTGCCGGCATTTCGTACCATGTATGGTACCGGCACCCATGGCCAGACATGGGCAAAGGGGGGGGGGGGGCTGAGGGGGGGTTGGCCCCCCATCAGGCTCTCATCAGCCGGCCGCTACCCCCATCAGGAATTTTTGGGAAGAATTTTGTATAGAAAATTATGATAAAAATATGCCTGGAATAGGCGTAAATGAGCTCAGAATAGCTAATTTTAACTTATTTTAATGAAAAATAAGCCAAAAAACCCTGATTTTCGCCAAAAATCGGACTTTTTGGCTTACCACCCCCTCCGCCCCCCATCGGGCGCTCCTACCCCCCTCAGGAATTGAAAATTCTACCCCCCCCCAACAGCCGAAATGCTAGCCCATGTCTGCCCATGGCCATGGGCAGGGGTACCATTTATGGTGTCGCTAACCTATGTACCGGTACCATTATATGGTGTCGGTACCATAAACGGCGTAAAGTGTCTGAGTGTAAAAGCTATTTCTGACTTTGATTAGCTGGATCAGCACAGCATGCGGCTCAATGCTCTGCCGGGCTTTGCCAATGGTTCGCACCTCTTCTCCAAGAGGTTCTCTCTCGCCGTTTATTTTCTTCGCAAACTGATCCACGCTCAGGTCAGACATTCGCATTGCTTTCGAGACTATTTATAGATTGCTTACCCATTTTGAAACACAGTGCCGACGGGTTCTCGGCCACGTGCTACCTACCTCCATAAAGTGCAAACAAGCTTTATATCCGAAAGTTTGTTGCATTTATTGACGTGTTGCACTTACGGAGCTGCCCTGTAATGCTAAAAAAGATAGCATTGAGACCTAGAAATGCGTTGCATTTATGAAGGTCTGACTGTACTTAGGGGGTTTGGCCTTTCTAGCTAGGGGTAACACCAACCCCCTAGTACATGTATATTTACCCCTACCTTGGCATTGGTACTGCACCGGCACAATATACGTAGGGTACCAGTTCAGATTTCGCACCATACGAGTATGGTAGAAACAGCACTTTTTAGCTGTATTAGCAGTAGCACTTTTTAGCCAAATTGACGATTTTTAGCCGAAAATTGCGATTTTT
This sequence comes from Sabatieria punctata, assembly GCA_030248155.1. Classification (NCBI taxonomy): domain Eukaryota; kingdom Metazoa; phylum Nematoda; class Chromadorea; order Araeolaimida; family Comesomatidae; genus Sabatieria; species Sabatieria punctata. The sequence continues at coordinate 51,875 of JASANB010002747.1, forward strand.
TTATGTTTAAGCGTTTTAACCCCTCCCCCACCTATTACATAACGGTAGACATAAGAAAGCACCAACCTAGCCAGAAACTTCATGTCCCAGAGAATGTGGTAGGCCACCGTCTGAATAAACACAACGGCCGCCAAAATTCCGCAAGCGATGCCGACTTGTTTTCTGAGCAGAACCATGGCACAGGGCACCAGCTGACCGAACAGATTGAAGAGCACGAACAGAGTGGACAGGAACCATCCGCAGTTCCACGACTCGTCCATAAATGACCGTTGGTCCTCGTACTGGAACCACATCCGCACCCCGTCCTCCAGAAAGGTGGACACCAGACACACACGCGCCACATGAGGCAGAATGTGCTTGGTGTGACGGATTATCTGAATTTCTCTCATTCTATATACATGCAACAGGTCCCGGCCGGCGTGGGGCAGGGGTTTTTCGTCAGGTGGGGGATCGAGGGGGTCCAAAATTTCAAAAAGCTCCGAAACGCCTGGAAATGCGTTTTCAGCATGTTTTTTTCCAGTAAGCTAAGCAGGCTAAAAATCGCCTTTTTAAGCTGCCAATTAGCGTTTTAGAGTTAAAAACAAGCAAAAAACGATAATAAGAGCTTCCAAAAAAATCCGATTTCTCTTAAACATCAGCAGTGGAAACGCCAAATTCGGTTTCCAAAGGCTTTTCAAGCCAATTCTAAGCAAAAATTAGTTATTTCTGAGCCAGTTTGTTAGTACTGGAGCCGCTACTAGTACTTGCATCTTTCGGTCGGCCTTCCTAGCTAGGGGGTAACCATCTAGTACATGGTATAATGTATGCATACAAGTCCATGGCTCGCAGCTCAGAGGGGGCAGTCAGGTCTCCATGCGTAGTTGATAGGCGAAATGCTCAAAATTTGGCGGAAAATTTGAATTTGTTCAAATGTTTTGGCGGAAAATTGAAAAAATTAACTTGAAATTCAAAACTTTCTAGTTAAAGTTGATTTGCTGTCAGGACTGCCCAAAAAACCGGATTTCCTTTGAACACAAATTTTGTACAAAATCGAAATTTTCGATGAAACTTTGCGAAAATTTCAGGTTTGGTGCGCAGTTAGTTGCCTGGAGGAAGGGTGCGTAGTTGCAAAAATTGATTTCTGTGGCTTAAAAACGCATCTGAGACTTTCTAGCGCTACACCCTCAGATTATAAAAATTCTATCCCCTCCAGCAGAAAAGCTAGTCCTTCTTGTATAGTTCTGGCTGGACATTTTTAAACTGACTTTCGCCATTTTTAGTGAATACTACTACTGACCTGAGATGAATAAAAAATATTCTTACACTGCGATTCAACTAATGGAGGCGAAGCTGATTAATTAATTAATTAATAAGAATAATTAGAAGACTGACTGACTTCATCTGCCACATCTTCGGCCCGACTGAGAAATTCGCGTCGTTGCGGTGGTCTGATCATATCCATTGCGTCCAATCCAATTAATTAAGGTAGCAATTAATTAACTAATTAACATCAAGGAGCTACTGCGGGTAAGTACATAGAACACAGGCAACACCCAAACCGGTTTGCGTTACTTTATTTTGATTGTGTTTACAGCCTTCCTTTGCACGTGCCAGCTGAACGCAAACAGACCGACAGGAAGTTAGCGGAGCGTTGGAGCGTGAGAATATTGTGCATTCGACGCTCCGGTTTCTAACCCCGGCTTAAACGGAAAACGTGATTGTTGCCTTTGAGGATGCTGGCCAATATTGCATGTTTTTGGTTTATTTCTCATTTTGTTACAAGCGAAGTGGTCTCTTTGCTATAAAAACCAATAAAGGCCTATTGTACAGAGCAACTCTGAAGCGTCGAATCAACTTTATTGCCTACAGTATCTAACACGTCAGTTTAGGTCTGATTTAGATTGTGATAAGTTCTTGTGAATCAAAGCGAAAAGTTTGAACTTGATTAATAAATAATAATAGGGCTTGCCAGTTGCTTTCTTTATCCTCCTTGCTTCTGCGCTTTGGAAAACAGATCGATTATCTTCCATTGACGGAATATCACACACAGTAGCGCACCCAGGGGGTGTAGGGTGGGTACACAACATTGTCGTAAGAAGGAAAAATTAGCCCAAAATATAGGAAACGAATAAATTATGACCTGTACCCATTTTTGAAAGCTGCATATTTTTCTAAAATTTCTCTCCCTGGCCTCTTCAAAATACTAAAACTGTTAATTTTCGACAATTTTACGCTCACATCAGTCTACCGTTTTTGAAGGCCCATGTTTTGCAAAATTTTCTCGCCTTGGCCCAACCATGCCACTTAAAAATTTTACACCCCTTTGCAAAATTCTGGGTACGCCACCGCCCGAACAGCAAAGTACAAAGTCTAAGCGCAAAACACGTTGTTTTCGCCTTATTCTGATCCTGCAAAATACAAACAGTCTGTAAACTAGATATAAGCAGTACATTTTACATGTCTCCAAAAATATTATATTGTAAAAAACCCTCTCGCACAGGACCGCCAAATGTCCGTTGAGCCAATTCGCATTTTTGGCCGGGAAAATGGTGGTCGGGTGCGAAGCTGAAAAAATTTCTCCGATGAAAATGCTGCATGCTGGAAAGAATTTTGGAGGGTTCCGTGATGAGGTTTTTCGGTCACGCATTTTTTACTGGCCACAACTTTAAATGCGTGATAGATAATGCTCTACACTGTAGCACGGCGCGCCAGCCGAGCCGAACGGACATAAAATGCGTGATGAAAGAAAACACAAAATGCGTGATGAAAATGTGTTATGGCTGCGCCGGCCGGGTGATGGCTGGGCTGCGTGATGGTCGCGAATCTGACAGATTTTTGCGTGATGAACAATTGTCGGGTGCACCAATTTGTTCACGGTCTGCCTGTAAGTTATATTATCATTGCTTATTCTAATTACGAACGAAGCAACCAAATTAGATTTATAAAGTAACGTAAATATTCATTCATAGACGCAATAAAGGCTACACGCAATACGCCCACCTAATCTTCTTTCGAGAATAGTTGTCGATTACCAACTTGTTATAGCTAAGGTACGGAGCAATGGCCAAAGCTATGCTTCTATTCTGCCTTCTCCTTGTTCTGCCACAATGCCAACAAACTCAGTCCCGATACATTCCAAGCGGTAAGCTACATACTGTACGTTTGGGGTAAAATTTGCTTTGCAGAAAAAATCGGAGTTGGGTGAGAGTTGTGAACAAATACGGCAAAACTTTTAATAATAGCGCAGCGCTATTATTTTTTCGTGATTGCTTTTTGGGGACGCTATTATTGGAGCGTGCGCGTTTATTATTTCAAAGCTATTTACATTGGCCATCTCAAGTATGCTCATTTTTCTGAAAATACAGGCTATTTTTGTCTTAATTGTCATTGCCAACCGAAATCAGGCAGCCATCAGGCAGACATGTTAAGTGGGGGGTCGGTGGAATCGGCCGGCATGGTGTGCGTTGGACATCCCTATGGCCCCAAAGTAAAACCCTAAAACAGTTCCGCCCAACTCCCTCTGGGTAGCCAGCAACGGCCATCCATGGTTCTCTCTGATGGGGGTCATTTTCCATAGTAAAACTCCAAAACACCCCTAACGGTAATGGACGTTTCTCAGGGGGCCGAGTTAGCTGAGACACGTGCTAGCCAGCGTTCGAAAGCTCACATCATGGGCTTTCAGAATCTGCAATAAAATTTATGGTGATTTTTGTTGTATCAAAAATAATCGATCGCAAAATATCGATTGATCACGATTTTATCAGTTTTCAGCATCTGACTAAAGTAGCTACCAAGGTAAATGGGATGACCAAATTGAGGTTTTCTGGTACGCCAAATTCATTGGCGACGCCCATTTACAGCTACGATCACTTGATCAATCGATAATCGATATTCGATCGATTATCGATTTTTTGCTCTACAGATGACCCAACTACACAGGCTATGATGTTAGTGGTTTTCGGGCATGCTGATTTCAACCGTGATGTCGTTTAGAGCTACCATCGCGTTTTAATTCGATAATCGATATCGATTGATTATCGATTTTTTGCTGTGCAGATAAACAAAACACATAAGCTATAATTTCACTGGTTTTCGGGCATGCCGATTTCAACCATTACGTCGGTTTAGAGCTATCATCACGTTTTAATTCGATAATCGATATCGATTGATTATCGATTTTTTGCTGTGCAGATAAACAAAACACATAAGCTATAATTTCAGTGGTTTTCGGGCATGCCGATTTCAACCATTATGTCAGATTAGAGCTATCATTGCGTTTTAATTCGATAACCGATATCGATTGATTATCGATTTTTTGCTGTGCAAATTAACAAAACACATAAGCTATAATGTCTGTTGTTTTCGGGCATCCCGATTTCAACCATTATGTTGTTTTAGAGCTATTATCGTGGTATAGTTCGACTATCAATATCAATTGATTATCGATTTTTTACTGTGCAAATTATCCAACTACACAGGCTATGTTTTTAGTGGTTTTTTGGGATGCCGATTTAAACCATGATGTCGTTTTTGAGCTATCATCGCAGTATAGTTCGATTATCAATATCGATTGATTGTCAAGTATCGATTGTTTGTGGAATAGATAAAATAATACAACTTGCAGCTTATGCGTTTTCTTGCATTATGATTGTTGTAGCTAAGCTGGTGTCAGTTTACCCATACTGAATACATCAATCAATATATCGGTATTTAGAATATTTCAACTCTGTTAGAATAGCTGTATTCTAATAGGAAAAAATTAGGCTCGGGAAGTATATGGACGGGCACATACATAAAATGGGTTTCGGTCCAGAATACAAAAAGAAATCAAGACTTCAGAACAAACTATTGTAAACCGAAAACCAGTGACATTATTGCTTATGTGTTTTGTTTATCTGCACAGCAAAAAATCGATAATCAATCGATATCGATTATCGAATTAAAATGTGATGATAGCTCTAAACCGACATAATGGTTGAAATCGGCATGCCCAAAAACCACTGAAATTATAGCTTATGTGTTTTGTTTATCTGCACAGCAAAAAATCGGTAATCAATCGATATCGATTATCGAATTAAAATGTGATGATAGCTCTAAACCGACATAATGGTTGAAATCGGCATGCCCGAAAACCACTGAAATTATAGCTTATGTGTTTTGTTTATCTGCACAGCAAAAAATCGATAATTAATCGATATCGATTATCGAATTAAAATGCGATGATGGCTCTAAACCGACATAATGGTTGAAATCAGCATGCCCGAAAACCACTGAAATTATAGCTTATGTGTTTTGTTTATCTGCACAGCAAAAAATCGATAATCAATCGATATCGATTATCGAATTAAAACGCGATGATAGCTCTAAACAGACATAATGGTTTAAATCGGCATGCCCGAAAACCACTGACACTTTAGCTTATGTGTTTTGTTTATCTGCAAAGCAAAAAATCGATAATCAATCGATATCGATTATCGAATTAAAATGCGATGATGGCTCTAAACCGACATAATGGTTGAAATCAGCATGCCCGAAAACCACTGACATTATAGCTTATGTGTTTTGTTTATCTGCACAGCAAAAAATCGATAATCAATCGATATCGATTATCGAATTAAAACGCGATGATAGCTCTAAACCGACATCATGGTTGAAATCAGCATGCCCGAAAACCACTGACATTATAGCTTATGTGTTTTGTTTAGCTGCACGGCAAAAAATCGATAATCAATCGATATCGATTATCGAATTAAAACGCGATGATAGCTCTAAACCGACATCACGGTTGAAATCAGCATGCCCGAAAACAACTAACATCATAGCCTGTGTAGTTGGGTCATCTGTAGAGCAAAAAATCGATAATCGATCGAATAACGATTATCTATTGATCAAGTGATCGTAGCTGTAAATGGGCGTCGCCAATGAATTTGGCGTACCAGAAAACCTCAACTTGGTCATCCCATTTACCTTTGTAGCTACTTTAGTCAGATGCTGAAAACTGATAAAATCGTGATCAATCGATATTTTGCGATCGATTATTTTTGATACAACAAAAATCACCATAAATTTTATTGCATATTCTGAAAGCCCATGATGTGAGCTTTCGAACGCTGGCTAGCACGTGTCTCAGCTAACTCGGCCCCCTGAGAAACGTCCATTTCCGTTAGGGGTGTTTTGGAGTTTTACTATGGAAAATGACCCCCATCAGAGAGAACCATGGATGGCCATTGCTGGCTACCCAGAGGGAGTTGGGCGGAACTGTTTTAGGGTTTTACTTTGGGGCCATAGGGATGTCCAACGCACACCATGCCGGCCGATTCCGCCGACCCCCCACTTAACATGTCTGCCCGATCTCGGTTGGCAATGACAATTAAACACAAGCAATCTTTATATGAGTTTTAGTCTGACTAATGTTTGCAAGCTTGATCAAAGCGCGTCGGAGCGCTATTATTAGAAGGGCACTACTATTGCAGCCTGCGCTTTTATTAGAAGTTTTACGGTGCATGTAGTACACAAGTTTCGTCTACAGTAAGTAAGTACAGGGTGTCTCAAAAAAAATGATCACATTTCTTTTTACTACCATTTCCGCAAATGTTGACCAAATAGGCTGAAATTTGGACTATAGGTGCCAAAATTCGGGGAATTTTATGTGTTAAAGTTTGGTGCACTAGGCTTGACTAATTCTCGAGAAATTTCAAAAAAAGTGAAATTTGGTAATTTCAATAGCGAAAGCCGGTCACCGAAAAAACCTTACATTACATTATCGCCTAAACTCTGACGATTGCGTTGGAGTTCATGCGTCAACTTTTTACACACGAATTACCCTGAACTTCTGCGTTTACACTCCAAATTTCATCCAATTCCGACAAAAATTAGAAAAGATACAGGAAAAGGAAATGTTTACATTTTTCGTGACCAGCTTTCACTATTGAAATCAGCAAATTTCACTTTTTTTTAAATTTCTCGGGAATGAGTCAAGCTTAGTGCACCAAACTTTAACACATAAAATTCCCCGAATTTTGGCACCTATGTTCCAAATTTCAGCCTATTTGGTCAAAATTTGCGGAAATGGCAGTAAAAAGAAATGTGATCATTTTTTTTGAGACACCCTGTACAATGTTCGAACATGTATCTGGCCTCTCACTAAAAAGGAGGGGGCTTGAGGGTCTGAGGCAGGCACAGTTGGTGTAGTGGTTTCGGCCGCAAAGCCACTGTGCGCTCATCCTCTCGGCGCGGCAAGTCTCTTGTCGCAAAGAGTTGGTCATCGGCAAAAAGCTCCACCCAGGCCACCAAAAGCTGGTGACAGCGAGTAGGTAAAATGGGAACTGACTGGATCTGCCGTTGCACCGAAGCCGCTCCACAAAGCATGCCGCGTTGGAGAAGAAGATCTACGATGTCAGAAGCTGCCTGAGGAACCAACTATGTTCGGAGCCCTCTGACAGACGTACGGGGCACCGGTACTGTTGCATGCGTATACGCATTACGCATATCATTACGCAAAGTACGCATTGCGTTTCAGAATGCGTATACGCATACGCATACGCATTTGAATTTCATTACGCAATATTATTACGCATTCTACCAAAAGTTTGCATATTTTTGCGTAATGCGTATTAGGTCTGAAAAATAGCTACCTTTTCTAATGTCTTGCAAAAAATTTAGTTCAAGTTGTTACCTAATTGTGGTTATTCTTCATGTTTTTAGTGTGAGGTGAGGGTACCAGGAATTTTCTGAGATAATTTGAAGCTTCAACTAAGTTTTGCTTGCTACTACAGTCATGTCTTGTTAATCCGGACAAGTTGGGACCGGCCAATTTTGTCTGGATTAGCGAATTTCCGGATTAACGAATCAAAGCTAAAACACTGTTTTTCGGGTCAAAGGCCTAAATGACAGCTTTTAGTTAGTTGCATATCAGATTCTGCAGCTGTACCTCCTAATTAAAACCCTAAAACTTAGTCCAGCTGATTATAGCTCCTAAAACGGCAAAAATAATCACATTTTCACTCAACGAAAAGCATTATTCAATTGAAAATTCAGTCATGAATTGAAAAATTGCGCATGGATTTAGTCCAAATTAACCATATCCGGATTAACGAATCACTTTACCATTACCAAATTTCGAAGTTGGGACCCAAAATCTTCTGTCCGGATTAACGAATCCGGATCCGGATTAACGAGTCATATAACATGGGGGAAAATTGGGACCTGGCCTAATCTTGTCCGGAAGGCGAAAATCTGGATTAACGAGGTCCGGATTAACGAGACATGACTGTATTTATAAAACAGGTTATGTTTTGAGAGGAAAGGAAACCTGTGACAAATCCTTGAATTTAGAGTTTCTATTTCTACACTTTTGGGTGACATAAGTTGGGTTGTAAGCTCAGGCTATCTGTTTATCTTTCCACCGTATGTTTATTATGGTTGAATGCTACTAGACTTCTTCTCGAAATGAACATTAAAACAAACTTTTTGTTCCTGAAAGCGCATATTGCTTGCCTGTTGAAAACATACGTACTGTGCATCATACATGTAATAGGTTATCCGCCGAAGGATTTAGGGTCTGACGTCTGAGCCCGAATTTTGGGAGGGGAGTTAGGCACTAAGAAACGCTGAAAAATCGCAAAAAATGGCAATTTTTCGGCTAAAAATCGTCAAAAATTGCTAATTTAATTTGAGCTGAATCGTGTTGGTGGAAGGGTCTCTATTGGGGCAGACCCGCAGACCCCCTGTTTGTTACATGTACATATGCTGTACTGTAGATACAATAATGCAATTCTTTGAGGTCAGCAATTTATCATAAAGCCTCAAGTAGTCTAAAAAAACATGGATTATAATGTTGGATACCTAAACAGCATACTGTAGAGCAAAAAAAGCTGTTCAGTGAAATTTCTGAATGTTTCTGAGATTACGCATTACGCATACGCAATACGCAAAATACGCATTAGTTTTTGCAATGCGTATACGCAAACTCATATGCATTTGTAATTTGAATGCGTATACGCATACGCATACGCATACGCATTTGAAAAATCCGGCATTAAACAACAGTAGGCACCGGCGGCCGTCGGGAGCTGTCCGCATTATGGCATCAACACGCCGGCGGCCGCCCTCCTGGTGACCGGCACCCAGCAGCATGGCTAGGAGTGGCCGGCAATGAAAGAAGGGCAACGTCCGAGATGATGAATCACGGGGTCACGAAATGACCACGAGTCTGATCGTTGGCCGTAAGGCACATCGGATCGAATCGGATCAGAAAGTCTGCGCTAAAGTTGGCAGCCGGGATAGTACAGTCACTCAGTCAGGCACTTTACGCCGTTTATTGTACTAGCACCATATAAGGCACCGTACCATATATGTATGGTAGCCCCACGTTTGGGGACTGTGGTGGTACCATATAGGGCAACCACCTATGACTTGACCATGCGTGCCTTGTACCACATATACAAAACCTGTCGAGGCGATGGGAAGTGCGTAGTCGACACAAAGCCCAACCCAGCCCTTCTAGAGTCAACTACGTATGGCGCGTAGATAAATGGGAACCTAACCTAAGCTGTCTTGCACACGCGGACAGCAATGGGAGGGTTGTTGTGTTGTTAAAGGAGGCTGCCGCCGGTCCTTCTGTCTCTTCCTGCTCTTTAGCAGTTGGCTACTCCTAGTCCGAAAGGACAAAAAGTTACAACAGCAGCACCACCCACGTACCTATAATCGGATGCGCGTGGGGCCTTGCAGCCTGCGATCAGACTCGTGGTCGATTTCGCGAGTTGATTCGTGATCTCGGACGTTTACCCTTCTTTCGCTGCAGCCATGCTGCTGGGTGCCTGTCACCAAGACAGCGCGTGTTGACGCACGCCATGATTCTGTCAGATCCCGACGGCCGCTGGTGCTCCGTACGCCAGAGGGCTCCGGCATAGTTGGTTTCTCAGACAGCTTCTGACTCTCTCAGAGTTTTCATTGATCTTCTTCAACGCGGCATGCTTTGTGGAGCGGCCTTCGGTGCAATTGCAGATCCAGTCGGTTCCCATTTACCTACTCGCTGTGACCAGCTTTCGGTGGCCTGGGTGGAGCTTTGTGCCGACGACCAACTGTTTGCGGCAAGAAATTTGCCGCGCCGAGGCTATGAGCGCACCAGCACGCGCACAGTGGCTATGCGGCCAAACCATTACACCAACTGTGCTGGCGTTATCTTTGATTTGATTCTAAGCTTATTCTAGCTCGGCCCAAGCGATTCAACTGGATAGCCATAGCCGGAAATTACTACAAAAAGCCGGAGCAGAAGGAGGAACGAAAGTGGGTGATGATAACACGTCCACGACCAGCTCAACCCTCCATCAGACTTCTAATGCCATGACTTTCGTGCTTTGCACAACAAGCATTCTCGAGAAAGTCGCAGCTTAGGTTGTTTGGTCGGTTCACAAAGTTCTAATTACCGATAGCTACATAGTCTTGCTGTGTTTGCTTGTTTTCTTGATCAACTGCATTACTCAGTTCGGTTGCCTTCTGTGAGCACCAAATAAAAATCGAACTTGTTAAATTTGGGACTGTATCGGTATTATATATACTTAGTAGACATGTCACTTTGTTGTCATTTCACGTTTGATTTATAGCTCTTAACGCAACTTGCCTGGTGACGGTCAACGTCGCCGAGAACCCGTCGGCACTGTGTTTCAAAATTGGTGACGAATATATAAACAGTCACGAAAGCAATGCGAATGTCTGATCTGAGCGTGGATTAGTTTGTGAAGAAAATCAACGGCGCTCTCTTACAAAAGAGGTGCGAGGCCGTTGGCTAGCCGGGAAATGCATTGCGCCGTATTGTGCACTGATCCAGCTGATCGAAGTCAGAAATAGCTTTTACACCGTTCTATTCCCTTTTGTCATACTGTACGTCCACAAGAGGATTGGGGTCATCGCATTTTTCAGAAAGCAAAAGTTAAAGAATGCACTCTATTTGATATTCATGCTTTAGCTGACTTTTTGCAGTAGGCCCAATTATGTTCAGTTTTGTCTGTTGACAATCGAAGAGTGACTTGCACCATTTTTAATGAAAATTTGTGATATTCATGGCTGTGCAACAAAGATTGCACGATTTTCTCATCTACTAGTCGCCCTAAAAATCTACTGTGTGCCACGTTTTATACCACGTGTAGAATTAACAAGAATCTTCACGGTTTCTATATATTCCAACCGGAATATCAGTTTCTGGCTACTTTTACACCGGTCGCATCCCTAGTTTAGATTATTCACTGACGTAAAACGTCGTTGTGGAGTCTGAGCCCAAATTCTGGGGAAGGGTAGGGCACTAGAGAAAAGACTTGAAAATCGCAATTTCGGCTAAAAATAGTAAAACAGCGCTAATTTGGGCATTTTTCACATTTATTACCCGTTCGTGGGCCAGACTCCCCATCCCACAACTGTACCTTCAGTCCTGGGGACCTGTACTTCTCTGGTTGCATGGATAGGTAGGTACGGTACGTTGATAAAACGTAGCTGGTACGTCGGCGATAACCCGTCGGCACTATGTTTCAAATTTGGTGACGAATATAAAAACAGTCCCGAAAGCAATTTGGTTGTCTGACATACATCTGAACCTGTTTGCGAAGAAAACAAAAGATTGCCTTTAAGCACGGCTTTCGCTTGCCCCGGGCTAAAGAGAGCTACAGTCCTGATGGTATGTACTGGTTCAGCTAATCAGAGTCAGAAATAGTTTTTCTACTTTTTGCTGTCAGCAATAGTTTTTGTACTTTGTGCTATATGTAATGAACAGAGATTTATTTTTTAAAAGATTTTTTGCTCCGTTTTGCATTAACATTTTGTCTATACCTGCCTACAGATAACATTGCAATTGATGAGGTGGACAAAGAGCCTGCAATCAGAAGAAAGTCCCATTCTTAATTGTTGTTATTTATTGTTCAACCGTGCTCAGATCAGATTAGAAAGGATGATTAGTTTTGTTTGTTTTGTTTTGTTACCCGACTTGTTTTTATTGATTTCTATTTCTCGGCCGTTTACTGTGCTTTGCATGGTGTAGGCTATATACATATGAGAATAAACTGTACTGTACTGTACTGTACTGTACTGTACTGTACTGTACTGTACTGACTGCCTCATATTTATGGTCAATCCCTCTACTTGTAATCAGTTCCTTTCCATTTACTGCTAATTATCCTACTTAGAACAAAGGACTGCAATTTTCGACGTCCCTTTCATCGAATCTTGTTGTCTCTAAACATAAACGACCTATTTACGTTTCTGATAATGGGCACAACTGGCATTTTCTTGAGTTCTCTTACCGTAGATCTACAGAAATGTTACTCAACTTCAACCAAACATCCATTTTTGACAGATTGGTTGGAGATGACGTCATTTTAATTGCAATTGGACTGAACAGGCTGATCAATTTTGCAAGACCTTTGCTTGCTGATACTGTAGATACAGTAGCGTGGAAAATAATAAGGCTTTTTGTTTAGATTCATCCATACCAAGCCACTTTTCTAGTACCTGGCGGAAAGGTGAAATCTAAAAGTTATGGCAAATCCTATGTCCCATTCTAAAAAGAGAAAGCACGCCTGCCAAATCGTATTAAAATTTGGAAATAGATATCAAAATGAAAATACAAGGAAGTAAAAATGCAGGTGGTGTTGCGGAAAAGCAGAGAGCAGCTACTTCAGACACTCCCACAGTCCTGCGCTGTGCAAGCACGAAGCCACCTGGCACAAAACAACAGCACGTCGGTTATGACCGACATTATGTAATATTATTATTATTATGTAAAATGGTTACGTTATGTTAATGACGACTATTTAGACTACTTTTTGAGACAGAGCAAAATTGACATTTTTCAGCGATTCACGTGCTTCAGTCACCGTGTTCATAAAAAATTACATTGATTGAGTGCATAAATCGTTTATTTTGAAATAAACTGCTAAAATGAGCGCATTTTCGAAAATCTCATTATAAATAACATGGTTCGGAAAGACGCCGCAAAATAGACAAAAACCACAAGTGCTTGGTCATATTTTGCATCTGGTTATCGAACAGGTGTCCTACTGGCTCACAACATAACAAAATACACTAAATTTTGTAGAGTTAGTTTGTTGAGACTAGCAGTAAATCGAAAACTTACCCAAGCAAATATGGTTGCTATCGTCAGTGCACTTGTTGTCTGATCGTCTGACCATTTGTTTAAAACACCCCTATCTATTTTTTCGGCCCAGGTGTGCTCAGAGGTGGTAGGGTAGGGGTGAGGAGGTTTGACCTTTCTAGCTAGCCAGGGTATCCACAATCCCCCTACCGAGTTAGAGTACGTACGTATGACTGACGAACTAATCTTGGCACAGATATCATGAGAAGAAGCAGTAAAAGCGCAGAAGCTGTTACGAGCACCTAATTTACTTTATGGCGCTCTCAATAGTTGTCAATCAGTCTGTTTTAGTGAATGAATTGGACTTAGCATGGTGCAGGCTGTACTGCTTATTTACCTTCTATTCTCCCTCTCTCAACACCCAACTCAGTCCGGAGAAATCCTTAACGGTAAATAAATATGTAGTACAGTCAAGCATTTAACGCCCTTTTAGCCTGCCGAACCGACACAATATAAGGTACCCATACCTTGGCATTGGTACCTGTACCGGTACTATTTATGGTACAACTCCATTCAGATTTCGTACTGTATATGGTAGTGGTACCGCACATGGTACACAACAGTCCCCGAACGTAGGGGTACCATATACGGTACCGGCACCCATGGCCATGGGTAGGGGTACCCACATGATACCACCACACCACAGTCCCCGAACATGGGGGTACCATATATGGCACCATTAGCCTAGGTACCATATATGGTGTCGGTGCCATAAACGGCGTGAAGTGACTGACTGTAGTATTTAGGTACAATTGCCATGAAGTGCCTGCATAAGGTTTTTCGGTTAGCGGGAAATTACTACGAAGCACCTAAACAGAAGATAGAACGAAAGTGGACGGTCGTTTCTCGTGCCAGACGACCTCGGCCAACTATAAAACTTCTGATGCCCTGACTATTGTGGTAGTTTGTACTTGTACGCAAGCTCTAGGCGTGCAACCATTACGTAATGGTGTTTTTGCCCATTTTCGGACCCCCTCCCCCTGATAATCGCTCGTAATAATTTTCTGACTCCTCTCTTAACTACCTACGTTATAATTTTGCTACCCCCGAGATTTCAATTTTTTGACAGTTGGAGCCTAAATTTTACGTTCAATTCCATATAAAATGATATTTTTAATAAAATAACATCTGTATACACATACAGTAACATATTGCTTATTTTCTTTATCGATGAGCTATACAACTACGTACATGTATGTATGTAGGTATAGTCTTCATTTTGCATAGAAGTCATTATTGGGCGGCTTTTTGTTAAAGATGAAACCAAGATGTTTTATCATGGATATGGATTTTCGGGAGAGCGTCCCATAAGGTCCCAGCCAGTTGTGGCCAGTACTTAAGCCGATGCCTTAGGCAACTATGGTCAGACGCGCCGCAGCAGTGTTAACGCGCCAAATATGTCCGCCCGGCGCCAAATACGAACAGCAGACACTGGCAAGTGTCCATACATAGTTTACACTGAACGGAAGTTCTTCCATGTTAGGTAATTATACAGTTAATTGGCCGGAACTAAACAATGCACGTAAACAGGCATATTAACTGTACATATCAACAAGTAAAGATTGATTGATTGATTGATTGACATCACTCGCTGGCACTTTATTTGTTCCGTTAGGTGATGTCAGAATTTATCGAATCTCAGTTTAGTAAGCACCCTTTGGCAGTGATAAAGTGTACTGAACCTGCGCTTCAAAACCATTCTCGAGTGTTTCGATACCAAAAGGAAACCACTACTAAGCGTTACTACCGTTGTGTGCGATGTTTGGAAATCAAGATATCACCCGAACTAATGCGCCAGCTGGGGCTGGCCCGAACTAATGCGCCAGCAGCAGTTAGTTCAACTTTTCCAACTGCATTTACGACATTGTTCATATTTGTTCGGCACTAATTGAATAAGGTGTGTAGTTTTGGTGTTTAGTGTAATAAAGCTGTTAGAGACAAAGCTAGACAATGCACTCGATAAAGCTTGCGCGCGTCGTGCAATAGTTGGCGCTACAGAGCCGCAGGGCGTTCTTAACCTCAGATTAACTGAGAGGGCTGCCTCCCTCTAATAATGGCTGGGACCTTATGGGACTGCACCGATTTTCGGGCTGCTGCCATATCACTTGACAACAGTCATAAAAGATTGAGTCGATAAGTGCTATAACTCTAATTAGATGTTAAAGTTGATTTGTCAATTAGCATTGAAAAATTGGAAAGCCCTGGTTAAAACGGTAGCTGCCTTCTAATCTACACGTTCATCTAAGTGAAATTGAGAAAATGCAAGCCTATGGCTTTAAATCGGGACTACATGTACATGTACTGTACTCAAAAACAATTAAAATTATGGCCACTTCAGTGATTACTGCATTACGTATAAAATCGCCACAGTAATAAATAGTAATCATTTGGCGACCCACCCCCCTCTTGCGATTACGCAATTTTTGCACGCGCCTTTTCTGGGTAAAGTTAAAGTTGAAGACGATTTAATTACAGAGCAGTGGCATTTGCTAGAGTTATAAAAGTTTGTGCCTCCAGTGAGGCCATACACTCAAACGGGCCCAAATAAGATCACCAATCATCAGAACTGCGACAGGGCGTATTGGCACAGATGTGACGGTGTGTATCGTTGGCACTTTGAATACCGTGGGCAGGCTCGCCGATTGCGGTGCCTTGGCCAAGGGTTCGCAACCAGTGAGCAAAAGCCAGGTCTATGTTGTTCAGCTCCGACTTGTGCACAAAAAATATGTTAATTGCCTCTTTCTCTATGTAAACAGGCTGGTAGCCAAACTTGAGAACCATCTTGGACACGGCCAGAGCAGACGTACCATAGTAGCTCGTATATTTGAACATTCCATGCGCTTTGGCTGCTGAAGACGGAACTGCCAGACTAGACCATGGAGCGTGGTTTCCATTTATCTGAAAAGGTACATTGTTTTTGAAGTCGGTCGGTCGGTCGGTCGGTCGGTCGGTCGGGAAAAATCCCAAAGATTTGAGCTAAATCGATAAAGAATATACGACAGAGAATGAACCGTTTGAGTAAAGCTCGACAAAGAGGTGGACATTTCTTCATATTTTCTTTTTTGCATTTTACCTCGATAACGATCACTCTCGGTCTGTAGTCACTCTCCAGCAACGTTTTCAACAGCCAAAAGTCAGAAAAATCAGTGTCCACACTGAGAAAGTCGAATTGTTTAGGCACTTGGTACTTCTGGAACAGCTGAACCACGTTTTCAACCCAGACGCTTTCTTTGTGCAGATTGAGGTCAAGATTTTCGTTTACATTGTCCATCAGCAACCCAGTCCAGCCAAGTTTTTCCCTTTAATAGTCGGCTACAGGCTTACACAGCACAGCACTAGATAAAAAAGTAAATACCTAAGAAATCTGGTGTTGCAGATCATACCATCTTGCACTCCGAATTCCACAAAATACTTGGTTCCCTCTCCAATCCGTTCGAAAATAGCTTGCGTGATGCCGTCCTCCCCGTTTTGAGAGAACACTTGTGTCCCGCGATTTTTGAGGGAGTAGACCCATTCAACCGTAGTCTTCAGATAACAACCCAATTCATTACCCGGCTGACCGATCGAGCTCCAATTAACAGAGTTGTTGGCACAATCCAGCACAATTGAACTCTCACTGATACTCTCCGAGTCCGACCGGGCGCAAGGGGCGCAGTGAGTCTTTGGTTGCACAGAAACTGGACGCAACGAGTCTGTCTGGAAAGGTGTTGGGGACTGGACTTGGTCTAACTGAGATCCACGGTAGACGACGCAATCGTACCAGTTGTACAGCAGGAAGACGTTGAGAAACAAGGACACAGCCAAAAAACAAAAGCACAGAGGTTTTATGTTAATCATGACGGTGGCCGAAATTGAGTGAAGCTGACAAAAACAACACAACAGCGCAGCACACAGGAACCGGAAACTTTATGCAAATATTGGTCCCTACCTATGCACGTAACAGCTAAATAAATGGTCCTCATGTCTGGGTAGCTTTCATGTGTATGTGCAGGTAGAAGAGCTGCTTCTGCAAGTGTACAGTAAAGTGCAAGTGTAGTGTGGCTTTAAAGGTGCTGCTGAAACCTGTTCTTGCAGTTACGGTTACCTGGTTCATTTCACCTCAAGTGAATTGAATAAATGTTTATAATAAAGTGTAGCTACAAAACCAACTAAACTTATGTCAATTTCTTACCAAATTTATTGGTCCAAACAACAGGAAATGACCTAACCCTTTATTACCTGTTCATTTGGTAAGATTTCTAATCGGCTAAAAATTTTCAACTGGGCAAATGTGCAGCCGCGGGCAGGGCAGCATCTTTGGGGCCGTCCATAAACGACGTCGTTCCAAAATCCCGATTTTTCGGACCCCCCTCCCCCAAAATCGCCTTGCGTCGTTTCTAGGGACCCCTCCCCCTAAGGCGACGTCGTTTTCGTTTTACCCCCCTCCCCGATAAAAGTGCAGTACATATAGTACTCAGACATGGGCTAGCATTTCGGCTGAGGGGGGGGGGTAGAATTTTCAATTCCTGAGGGGGCTGAGGGGGGTAGGAGCGCCTGAGGGGGGCTGAGGGGTGGTAAGCCAAAAAGTCCGATTTTTGACTAAAATCAAGGGTTTTTTTGCTTATTTTTCATTAAAATAAGCCGAAATAAGCTATTCTGAGCTCATTTACACCTAATCCAGGCATATTTTTATCATAATTTCGTATGCAAAATTCTTCCGAAAAATTCCTGAGGGGGTAGCGGCCGGCTGAGGGGGGGGGTTGGTCAGAGCCTGAGGGGGGCAACCCCCCTCTGCCCATGTCTGATAGCCCCTTATGCGGAGGCATGTCCCATTGTCTTTTAACTTATTGTAAATCGTCATGCAATAAGTTCAGAAAGACAATTATTACATTTTACAAGGGTAAGACAAACGAAAGGTAAGATCTTAACTAAGGTAAGGGAAATTTAACCGCCGGTAATAATATTACCTGCTAAATAACGTGGTAAAGTAATAAGTTCTAGATTTGGTAAAGTAATAAGTTTAGATTTGGTAATCAGGGCCAGACGTAAGAAGTTACCAGGGCTCAACTTGGTTGAATGGTTCAGATGTAAGAAGTAACAAAGGCGCAAAGAATGAAGTCAAAAGGAAATGTTGGCTAAATGAAGAATCGGTGCTAGAATCGGGTTAGGTGTAGCTGGGGGGGGGATCAGGGAAGGTCAGAAATGGACTATATATTAATTAATTAATTAACTTTCTTATGACTATACGACTCCGGAACGTGCCCTATACTGATGCGCACCCCTAGGGGTATTTTTATATTTGGAAAACGGGCACTCCGGAGCGTGCCCCGTACTGATGCATCTCTAGGGGTATTTTTATATTTGACAAAACGGCCCCCCCCGGTCGTGCCCTGTACTGATGCGTCCCCTAGGGGTATTTTTATGTTTTTAAAACAGGCCCTCCGGAGCGTGCCTTATACTGATGCGTCCCCTAGGGGTATTTTTATATTTTAAAAACAGGCCCTCCGGAGCGTGCTTATACTGATGCGTCCCCTAGGGGTATTTTTATATTTTTAAAACAGGCCCTCCGGAGCGTGCCTATACTGATGCGTCCCCTAGGGGTATTTTTATATTTTTAAAACAGGCCCTCCGGAGCGTGCCTATACTGATGCGTCCCCTAGGGGTATTTTATATTTTTAAAACAGGCCCTCCGGAGCGTGCCTATACTGATGCGTCCCCTAGGGGTATTTTTATATTTTTAAAACAGGCCCTCTGGAGCGTGCCTATACTGATGCGTCTTTAGGGGTACTTTTATATTTGGCAAAACAGGCCCCCCCCCCCGGGGCCTGTCCTATGCTGAGGTAGTGATCATTTGACTCGCCAGGTAAAGGGCTTTCAAATGATATGACACGACCACATTGGACGATTTTGAAATTTTGGAATTTTGCCAAAAAAATAACCGATATTTATCGATAGAATTCGTTAGTTTATAATTAATTATGATCATTAAACACAATAATTTCTGTTTCGGATCGGTTCCTGATTTCTCCCCCCCCCCCGCTTTGATTACAGCTTAGACATGGTATGTACAAGTTTGCGCTTGCGAATAGCGGGGTCATCATCTAACAGGTAGTCGGTCAGATGATGAAAGCGCAGCATACATCGCGTCGAACAAAGTGCGCGGCGGCACTTCAAACAACCCTTTCTAGTGTACACAGTGTACTTGTGTACAACGCAAAGTGCCTTTTCACAATCACATTTAACTTATTACTATTCGGCAACACGTAATGGTTACTTTATGTACTTCGAAGCATAGGTAACATCTTGCTCCTCGTTATGTTTGCTCTATAAACGCACAACTTATTACTTGGAAACAGGAAGTTGTTACTAGTCGTTTTGTAAATGCATTTATTGCTTTTCGTTTCAGATAACGCTACGATAGGTAATAAGTTGTGTGATCCATGTAAAAGGTAATTGCAAAAGACATAGTAATAACTCTCCACCGAAAACCTGCCTCCGCATAAGGGGATAGTACTATCATGTTTCCTTGGTGCCATACTACAAACAACCTACAGTATTGAATTTATGTATAGACATCAAATGACTGGGAGTTATGGAAATGGAATCGGCTGTGAATAGAATTTTTGCTGCGAAGTTTTGGTGGATTATTATGAGGAGGATTAACAGTTTCATTCTGTCTTTCTATAGTGAATCTATTGCCAAACGTTATAAACTAGAAGGTTATATGATAAGAACGAGTTATCGGGAAATTTGTTAGAAACCCGCATAGAACACTATTTTCACCCAAAAAACAAAATTTTACTCAACCACCACCACTGGACAAATAAGCTGTTTCAAGACAGACGCGTTTCCATTAATGAGCAGCTGATATCTGAGTTTGGGCATAGTGTGGCTCCTGAGAGCCTCCGACACCTCAAGACATCGTTCACTCAACTGCCAATCAAAATTATCTATCAATATCAAGGTTGTCAGTTGATCAACAGCTGGGCCAGGTCGTGGCTCATTCACCAAACGGCAAGCCAGCATTTCCAGCTGAAAATGAAGGTTGGCAGGTAGGAGATCATTCTGAATCATCCAATTCTCAGCAGCCATCAGAGCAGTTGGACTGGAGCGCTGGAGGGCGGCCAAATCTGCATAGAGCACAATGTCAAACTGCGGTAACCAACCCATAGTCCAGGTTTGTTCTAATTGTCTGAGCAGCATGGGCTTATCAATCGATACAGCTATGCCACTGGTTGCTGATGCAGAGGCCAATGTGAGAACGCTGCGATGCAGTTGAAAAGGATGAACTGTGCTGCAGTTAAATAGTTTGTGAGTGGAGTAAATTTGATGCAGTGAGTTGATCAGTTTCTTCCGGTCCAACGACATTTGAGAACATGGTACGCGACAGTTCTGGCTATGACAGGCCAAACACTGGCTATCTGGGTACTGCGAACCAGGTGCTGAAAACGGCTTGAATTCAAACATAATGTATTTGAAATGGGGGTTTAAATCCGTATTCTAAACAGATTTTGTGTGATTTACAAACATGAAACATCCAATTTAGAGGTACGCATGTAGCTACATGGCCTCCATAACTGTGCCAAGGCCAAGGTTCCTCCCAGGGCTGTTGGGTCGGTTTTTTTCCTCGGTTTTTTTCGTTTTTTTCCGGAAAAAAACCGGTTTTTTTCCTAGGGGCTCGGAAAAAAACTAAAATGCGGAAAAAAACTCAAGTAAGTTTTTAAAGGAAATAGGCACAATAACTGGTTAAATTCGCTTCCAATGCTTTGAATTTACGTTAATAGAAGCCTTACAAGCATTTCCATGGCATAACTTAGTTGTTTTTCGCAAAAAATATTGGTACCATTTTCAGGCAACTTTTATTAGTGTATTTTTGGTGTTTTAAAATCAAATTACTACTCTAAAACATGAAATTAGTGCATTTTGTAATAAGACTCACGCTATTTCGTTGAATTCTGCAATAAAAAGCGATTGTTAAAAATTTTTTCTGTCATCTCGGAAATAACTTTTGGAAAAAAACCGGAAAAAACAGGAAAAAAACCGGAAAAAAACCGGCTTGAGTTTTTTTCCGGAAAACAAACAGCCCTGGTTCCTCCTTTTCGTGTTAAACTATATGAGTCAGTGTCTGAACCGATCGAGTCTTGGCCCTTTGCCATATTCAGACCCAAAGTTGAAAGTTTGGTGTAGAGGGCTGTAAGTTGGCACACTAATACTACTTGATGAGTTATTCAACTGCTGCTGAGGAATTCCCAATTCGACGCTCCACGCTAGAGATATAAGCCCGCGAAAATCAGCTTGCTTAACTATGGGATGAAAATTTCCAACTTGAATTTCTTTATTACTACAAACGGGCTGTGCAAAAAGACGTCATCGGTTAGGGGGAGGGGGTTTGCCAAATGATGACAACCGGTGACAAGGGGGGAGGGGGTTCGGCCAATGATGACGTCACTTTTGTCTCATAGGGATATTTTGAAAAATTAACATTCAAAAACGCATTTGAAAGGCATTGTTAGCTTAAAATTAACAGTTTTAGTAGTAGGCCTGGTTGGGATTCTGACCAAGAAGGGCGAGAAAAATTTGAAAAATAAACTTTCATAAACACATTGAAAACGCATTCTGGTCATCATTAGAGCCCTGCACACGCCGTCCGACAGAGAATTTTGGCTGGGTTGTTCCGGTTGGAGCCTGCCCCCGGGATGGATTGGATTACTTTTTAAAATCTAGGTTGTACTTCAGCCAAAACAAGTTCTTCTTTTAATCTGCTTTATGTTTAAGTTCGTTGCGTCATTAGACATGTTTCTTTTGTACGTACTGTACTCTACGTAGTTCTCACACAAGTGATTTTGCAATTTTCGGCGATTTTAGCTTTCCCGGGACGGGCCAGGCCGTCCAGCGCAAAATGTCATCCGGGAGGACTCGAAATTTGATATTCCAGGCCAGACCGTGAAAAGAGGCACCGGCAGAGGGCTCTATTTAGACACCATTAGTAAAGAACTTTTTCTTTTCTCTTTTTTTGACAGGTTTTTTCTTTCTACCTCCACCAAAAAAGTTACACTTACCTTACTTGGATACCTTATTGTTTTCAACACATGTAGTGTATAATAACTGTGTCGATGGCTTTTTCGCTGAATTGTGATAAATTAGTAGATTTTCGAATTTTTTTCTTTGATTTTCTTAAAAATAACGAGAAATCTTTTAAACACAAACAGTTTCTAAATACGGGAAAATCTAGAAGAATTTAGAAGAATAACTAGAAAAATGTAAGCACTATTGTCCAAAAATTTGCTCATTTTAATGCAGGAATGTTTGCAAATTCGATGGGCGGGTTGAAAAAAGTGACGTCATTTTTTCGCTTTTAGAGGGGGAGTTCGGAAAATGATGACAACCGATGAAAAGGGGGAGGGGGTCGAAAAATGGCGAAAAATCGATGACGTCATTTTTGCACGGCCCCAAGGTTGGGACTTAAAAACTATGAAGCTTATA
Source organism: Sabatieria punctata (assembly GCA_030248155.1). Lineage (NCBI taxonomy): Eukaryota > Metazoa > Nematoda > Chromadorea > Araeolaimida > Comesomatidae > Sabatieria > Sabatieria punctata. Next base: position 74,457 of record JASANB010002747.1, read on the forward strand.
AAAACCGCTACAAAATAATGAAATAAAAAAGTTCTTGTAGGGGGGTTCCAGCCGAGTTATGGCAAGACAAAGAGGTCGAAAAAATTCTTTCTTCTAAAACAAAATTGGACCGCAGATTCTTTAAGTACTCCAAAAGCTATGTAAAACACCAAATTTTTAGCTTCTAACTCCAGCTTTTAGGTTAGAAACTCGAGTTGGAAATTTTGGTCCCATAGTTAAGCGGGCCGATTTTCAGAAGACTGTATCTTAGGACTGGAGCGTCAAATCCACTAATCCTTTGCGGCTGAAAGATAACTCATAAGTATGTACTAGTGTACCAAGCTACAGCTCTCTGGGCCAAAGTTTCAATTTTGGGGTCTGAATAGGGCAAAGGGCTGAGACTCGATCGCTTCAGAGACTGACTCTTAAAGCAAAAACATGTTCTTTTGCACGTTTTTAACAAAAAAATAGGATTTTCTGCACGTTTTAAAGCAACAGATAGGGTTTTAAAGCGCATTTTTGCACTTCTGACAGGATTTTTACCCGATTTTTAGTCTTCAAAACCCTGTTTAAAAAAGGTCGCCAAAACCCACTTTTGGACATACATGTAACAGGGGGGTCTGGGGGGTCTGCCCCCCACCCGACTTAGGCCAGCCCCCCCCCGGATGCCCCCCCCCCCGAGACGATTTCGCTGACCCCCCTCCGATTTTTCTGGCAAGTAAATTTTTGAGCAGAATTTTGCAATGTTTTTAGAATTTCAGACACAAAAATTGCCAAAATCGCCTGCAAAACAGAATTTTTTCGCTGAATTTCAGCCCAAATTAGCGATTTTTGGCGATTTTTAGCCCAAAAATTGCGAATTTTTCGATTTTTGAGCGTTTTTTAGTGCCCTACCCCCCTCCCAAAATTTTGGCTCAGACCCCCCCCGGCCGGCGCCAGACCCCCCAACCCCCCTCCCCCATCGGCGGATGACCTGTTACATGTATGCTTTTGGACACAAAAAATATGTCGCTGAAACCCCCTTTGGGCACAGCTCTGAAACCCTATTTTGGATTAGAAAAATTCTCCCTCCAGCCGAACAACCAGCGACATGCATGCTATGCGCCTAAACCACTAACCCAACTGCACCAGCCTCCAGTTTGCATTCACGACAGAGCATGCTTGGTACAGAGTGGAAACGACCCGACCAGACATACAAATTGAGTTACAGCCGAATATGGCCATACCGAATTACTTTTAAATTTGGCAAAAAATCCGTTAAATATACATACCTGGAGACAAGCATAATGAAAAAGCAGAAAGGTCATAACACATCAGCAATCTGCAGAAACATTCCTGGAATACTGCCTTCTCACTACAGAGGTATTCATTGCTGGCCACGAACTCGCACAGAGGCAGATCTGCTGTGTCTGCATCTTCTGCAATCTCCTTCCACGCCTTCACAGTAGCATTCTGACTGAAGTGCCGCTCCCACGCCTTCTCTCTCTCAGTGCCCCTGTGAAGGTCGGTTGACACAGCCACACAGATTCTTGCTACCTCAGCAGCCATTGGGAACCTCACCATGAACTCTTGCATGGTTTTGTGAGGAAAGTAGAAGACCGGTCGTGAGGTGAAGCTCTTGCTGTCGGCTTCCCAATCCTTCACCAACAGCCCAATCTGGTGGCAGAGCGGGTCCACCTCAAACTCCTTCAGTTCTGCTTCTGAGAAAATGCCCTTCTTCATCAGGAACAAGGCCAGTCTACCCAGATTTTCTATAGCCTTTGACCTCATCCAGGACTCCTCGATACAACTGCCAAAGACCTCAGACACTAGCTTCTTGAATTCGCCTTGTTTATCAATTGACTTGCGCTTTATCATGGCCACAATTATGCAGTTGTAAAGTTCAGTTGTGGTTCCCTCCTTCAGGTCGCTGTGTACCATGCAGATGTAGCAGAGAAATAATGGAATACAGGCTATTTTTGCTATCTTGAACTTTTCAGTTCCAGTTCCAGTTCCTGCCTCCGGCCAATCAAACACACCTTCTATTGCACCCTCTATGCCTAGTAGTTTTTCTACTGCTTCAATCTGAACTTCTCGATTGCTGTCGTTCTTAAAGAAGGCTCTTATAAATTCCTTCTGTTGTTCTCTGTCAAAGAGTCGCAGTTTGAGGAAGTTGGCCGGACACTTGACTCTGTCCCTGGAGACAGCATCTGGTCTAGAGGTGATGAGGAGGCAGAAGGGAAGACAGACCCCATCCACACTTTTGAACACCTCCTCCAGTTGGCTGCACAATTGTTTTGCGGAGACTTCGTCCAGTCCATCCACTACCACCAGCGTTGACACTGAATCTTCACCGTCAGAGTGGAACTGACAGGTCAGCTTATCTTCTTCTACTAACTTCAGTATTTCCGAAATATCAGAGGTCTTCAGCAGTCCTTTCCTCTTCATGGTGGTCAGCACCAACTGTAGAATAGACTCGGCTTTCTGGTCACACTCCCTGAAGACCTGCTGAGCATCTCTGAGAAGACAACCAAGGACCAGGTCAAACTGAGGTAATCTGTGGTTGGCCCAGTCATAGAGCAGCTTTTTGAAGGTGGTGGTCTTGCCTCCACCGGGGTCTCCTTGAACAATGGATAAAGGTCTTTCCTTCAGACCCTCCAGTATAATCTCTGGGTAAGAGGAAGCGGTTTGGTTGGTTCTGTCGTCAGCTGCTAGTGGCACGTAGATGGTGTCCATATCAAAGACCACCTCAGTCACAGCCGGCACTGGTACGACGGACTTGTATAGAGATGTCAGTTTGCCTTTCAGTCTGCTTATCACAGATTTTATTGAAGTTGGTCGGATTGCACCTGCAACTGCAGCGACATTCAGTTCAGGTCTGGATTCTACAATCAGTTGAGCCTTGTACATGTATTCACATATGTGCAGTATGTACTATTTCTTGAAATTTCTAGGCATACACCGAACACAAAACTTCCCCCTATCTTGGCACCTGCCTTTCAAATTTCACCCGATTTAGTCAAATTTACGGAAACGGCAGCAATAGAAATGTGTCAATTATTTAGACTCCCTGCATTTACCAACCACGACTTTAAACAGTCTATATGTACATATTTAAGGCAAAAATTACCTCGCAGCTGCTTTACGTGTACAATCAACTGTTTGGTACCGGGGAATTTTTCAAATGCAGTTAATAATTCGATCAAATTGTCGGCTTTTCTAGACATCAGGTCAATGAGCATCATAGATTTCAGGTCGGAAGTACGCTAAAACGTCCAAATCGGTCTTACAAAAGCTAAACAAAGACGCCTAGCCTCACCTGCGCTTTAATAGCCTCCGCATCTTGATAGCTGATAATTCCAGCTTTGTGCAAACCGACTAATGCTTCGTGGGTGACCAGAGAATCGATTATTAGCGAAACAGTTCTAGGATGGAGTAGAATTTTCTGTTCTTCCTCGTTCAGCACCATTTTGCTTGGCAAACAACGAACAAACCAAACAAACTAACTAATCTGGAGAGAGACCACCGAACCGAACACTTAGCGCAGCACGATAGGCCGGCCGGCCAGACAAGACAACAACTGTTGGTCGGCCAAAAAACTGGAATGGCGGCTGTGCGCCAGACGTCGATATTTCTGCCTGATATTTGTGGTGTCTGTCTGGGTTGTAAAAGCGCGCAAACAGATGATTCACTATGGCTAATGTTCTCGGTCAAACAACTGCACACCCTTATACAGTCAGGCACTTAACGCCGTTTATGGTACCGGCACCATATGTATATGGTACCGGCACCATATATGGTACCGGTACCATATATGGTACCCCCACCTTCGGGGCCTGTGGTGGCACCATATATGGTTGCGGTACCATATAAGGTGCCGGTACCACATATGGTACCTCCACCTTCGCGTTGTTACCGGTACCGGTACCATATATGGTACCACTCTGTTCAGATTTCGTACCATGGTAGTGGTACCATATATGGTACCCCCCTCCCCCTTCCGATCCGATCCGATGTGAGGGGGCCTTACGGCCCTGCGCTCAGACCTCTGCGGTCCATTGCGCGACCCCCGTAGTTCGTCGGTCGTTTTGCCCTTCTTTCATTGCCAAGCCACTCTAGCCATGCTGTTGGGTTGGGCGCCAGGTACTAAGAGAGTGCCTGGCGTGGTGACGTCATGGTGCCGACAGCTCCCAACGGCCGCCCGGCGTATGCACTGAACCGGTATTGGCCTTATTGCTGGTTGCCATGCCAGACGGCTCCTGACGTCGTTGATCTTCCCTCCAACGAGGCATGCTATAGGAGCGGCTTCGGTGCAATGGCAGATCCAGTTGGTTCCCATTTTACCTACTCGCTGTAACCAGTTTTCGGTGGCCTGGGTGGAGCGTTGTGCCGACGACCAACTCTTTGCAGCAAGAAACTTGCCGCGCCGAGAGGATGAACCACTACAACGGCTAGGAATGCAGGGGCCGCCGTGACTCAGAGGCAGCGAGCTACCCACTGAGCCAACGACGCGGCCCCCCTCCCCTCTCATGCCATTACGAAATTTTTGCACGCCCCCTTATTTCAGAGGCAAGCTCATCTGAACAGAATTTTGTTTTTGAGCTCTCGCATAGTGGTCATAAAAGTGATTGTTGCTAAGCTGCAGCAACCAATAAACACTTACGTCAGCAGAGGCAAGCTCAACTGAACAGAAGTAAACTCTCTACGGTGTTCATTAACACCAAGTATCATTAGAAAGGACACCGAACAAGCTCACTAGTCTAACTTCATGTGCGTGCGTACATAGTAAAGACTTGAATCATGACAATTTCGTGGCTCTGGTCCGTTCCGCTGCTCTCTTCAGTTCCCTTCCATTTACTACTAATTGTCCTATTAATTAAGACCAAAGACGACAATTTCCGTCATCCCTTTCATCGCATGTTGTTGTCTCTAAGCATAAACGACCTAATTACTGCTCTGGTGACAGGAATACTCGGTCCGGCTGTCTATAGTTACAATAGTAGTACGCATCCGCATAAATACACGGAATTTCTCTTCAACTTGGACCAACTGATTATCTTTGCCGGCTACATCGGCGATTATATTATTTTGCCTGCAATAGGACTAAATAGACTGATCAACTTTGCCAAGCCGTTCAACGTCAATACTGTAAGTAATATATGAAGAAAAAGAAATATTGTAATAGGTTTTCTTTAGATTTGGCGGCCGGTACATACAAAGATTTCAGTTGTTATCCAGTGGGTGGGATATTTTTCAACCGCCGCTACATTTTTCATGCCAGGTGGAAAGGTAAAATTACTGAAATCGTTGTCTAATAGAAATGTCAAAACTTTGAAAGTTTCAGTTTACAGTAGTTAAAGGCAATAAGTCGGTGAAGGTTTGGACGGCGCAAGTTGAAGAAACGGAAACAGTGCAAAAAATTAGAGCCGCTGTTTTCACATCACTTGGTATTCTGGCAGGCACTGCCATCTGTTTTATCTACTTGCTGGCTACTGTAATCCTTATTCGACACAAATACAGTCAGAAGGCTTTGTTTGGGGAAGGTACAATAGTACCGTTAAACTTCTGCAAACCATATCTACTGTTTTCGTTTTAGCGAAACAAAATTTCGCCAAAGAAATTCGTCTTGGTTTGCAAGGATTGTTCCTGAGTCTTTCTATCATCGGAACAATGCTAATTTTTGCCATGCAAATCGCTTTCAAAACCGAAATACAAGCTCTTGATGGCTTTTGGCATGTTCTCTACGAACACCTGTCGAGTTGGTTCGCTACGTCCATCTTCTTTGCCGGCCCGTTCATAGTGTTCGCGATGAGTCATTCGCTGAGAGGGGAAGTGAAAAAGATGTTCGCTAAATCTGTCAATCCACGGTAGCTCTAGAAAACCAACGACAAATTTGGAAAAGAAGCTTACAGATTACATGTAGTGATTGGGACTGTATTTTCAAAAAGGTGTTTCTTATCGTTGCTGGTCGTGTAAAACAATGTAATAGTTCAAGTAGAAAAATTTGTAAGATTTTTGCATATGTATTGCTGTGTATTTTATATACGTATGTGTTGAGATTGCTGGTCGATCATGAAAGTGAGTTTTTATTTGTGTTGTGTTGTGTTGTTGTAACGAATCTACTTTCAGGTGCCCATAATATGCGTGCTGTCGTTTCTGAGTGTGTTGAGAGCTTCAGTCCGCAGAGACTGCAGCAACCAGTGCGAGCAGTGCCCTTGCAAACAACTCTGTCAAACCAAATGTCTCTCAGGTACTCTTTATGTGTATACATATGAAAGAACAATGGGTATGCATAGTATGTTTGTGTATGCTACAAGTATATGTATACACAAGTAAAAACAATGTGTATAGTATGTTTGTGTATGTTAAACGTGTACATATACACAAACGACAGTCAGACAGACTAAGCCATAGAGGAGTCGGTTCCTTTTATGGCTTACCTCTCCGACTATGGCTATGATGTTCCATCGATGGCTATTGAACGCCTACTCAGCCCACTATGGCTACTTAGCCCTCTATGGCTACTTAGCCCTCTATGGCTACTTAGCCTTCTATGGCTACCAGGGTTGTATATTTTTCCGAAAAAATCCTCGGCCTGTTTTTTTCCAGTTTTTTCCGGTTTTTTTCCTAAATCGCGGAAAAAACTCCAGCCCAAGTTCTGAGTATCCTAAACTGGTTTTATGATTCTTAACGCTTTCTAGTGCCTTCTTCAGTCTTTTCAGACCAGAAATACAAGTGTTACATAATTATAAATCACGAAACAGGCATGAAACAGTCCCTGACAGTCTTCATCTTTAAACCCTATATGCAAATTTTCTTACAGCAGTTGCATTTTTGTTTTATCATGCCAAATTTGGTATTTTCTGTTGTTTTTCTAACAGTTTTGAGTCAGTATGGCCTATTATACATCGCAAAAGTCCATTTTTGGTTAGACAAATGACATAAATTTCCTATTTTTAGCTTGAGTATTTTTCCGCGATTTATGTTTTTTTCCGACCCTTAGGAAAAAAACAGGTTTTTTTTCCGGAAAAAAACGAAAAAAAACACCGGAAAAAAACACACCTCACAACCCTGATGGCTACCACTCTTCCACAGCATAGCCAACTATGGCTATGGATGGCTAAAAAGGCGGGGCCTCCTCGAGTTTAGCCATAGATGGCTACATATCAACATAGCCATCTATGGCTAAATGTGCGCGGACCCTGTCTTTGTAGCCATAGATGGCTATGTTGATACTTTTTTGCTGAAAGTGGGCGGGGCCTGTCTTTGTAGTCATAGATGGCTACTTAGCCCTCTATGGCTATGTAGCCATCTATGGCTACGTAGCCATAGATGGCTATGTTGATGCGTAGCCATCTATGGCTAAACTCGAGGAGGCCCCGCCTTTTTAGATGGCTACATAGCCATAGTTGGCTATGCTGTGGAAGAGTGGTAGCCATAGAGGGCTAAGTAGCCATGTATGGCTAAGTAGGCGTTCAATAGCCATCGATGGAACATCATAGCCATAGTCGGAGAGGTAAGCCATAAAAGGAACCGATTCGTCTATGGCTTAGTCTCTCTGACTGAACGACAGTACTGCATGTGCATAAGTGCAGTACATGAGGGACCAGTGGATTTCAGCAGGTGAGCAGTTCTGCCAATCCAACCAGCCCTGCTGCAATGAAGAATGTCCGTCGATCACAACTCTCAGACATCATCGCAGAGGCGTTATGCGCAATCTCTGGCGTCGGCCGGTCGGTACAGGCTAAGCAGTAGGCGCAAAAGGGGCTGTAAGAGCTCTTGAAGGGGGCATGGGCGTCGAGATCAAAGGAGTGGGAGCAGTACTGGATCACAGCATGCAAGCAGCAAAAGCGGAGCCCCTCTTACAACTAACCGGAGATGTTGGGGCAGCTGCACCAACACGCTGGGAGCGGCTGAAGTCATGGGTATGGTCTGGAGGCGAAGCAGCAGGAGCGCAATTGTCCGAAGGAGCAGGTGCAGAGGTGGGAGCAATGGGACATGGTACGGAAAGCGCAGAGCAGGCGGCCAAGGAGGTGGGTCAAGGAGCAGCAGCCGCTCTCGAAAGTGGTGCTGGTGGAGAGGTGAAAGGAGTAGAAGCAGCAATAGAACACGGTGCAGAAGGCGCGGCAGAAGGAAATGAAGGAGCAGTTAAGCTGGTGAAGCCGAACAAATTTATGGACAAAGTGAAACTAGATCCCGATCCCGTTGTGCAGCGCGTTTTCAATCAACCCCCTGACTTATCCTGGAGTAAGGCATACGAGATGCGTGAGGCAGCAAAGCACAAAGGCTTCGTTGGCAGACAGTGGGACCGCGTCGTAGGTGGCTTCAGCTGGTTGAGTAAGGCTCCCAGAAAGGTTGTGGAATCGATTCATAGGATAGGCACAATCGCTCTTCAATATGGTCCAAGAATTAAGCAGTTACCGCTGAGAGCTGTAGTTCTGTTAGTGATTACTCTTTGCTTATTGGTGTGTGCTTTGGTGTTTGTACATTCTTCTATGTAGTATTATGACTAACAACTGGCTAGGCCTACAGTATTTGAATGAAAATAATCTTGTGATGTGATGTTTGAAGATGGACTCGATCTGGCTGCCGAAGTAAAATGGTGTTTGTACAATGTATGTATATATGTATGGAAAGCCGCAGAGACAAAGAACAAAGGGGCTATGTTTACTGGTACGCAAACTTTCTAGATAGACAAACTACTCGAAGCTTTTGTTTTTGAGCCCTTGCATACTGGTCTGGTCATAAAAGTGTTTATTGCAAAGATGTAGGAACCAATAAAAACAGGTCATAGGCAGGTTCAACGGAACAGAAGTAAACTCTCTATGTTTGTTGTTGTTTGTTTGTTTATGAGTTCCACTGTCCTTTCGGACAGCTCAGGACACCACTTGCTCTTTTCAGAGCCCTTCAATGGGGTAGCCCTGTCTACAAACAACCCTCCCCTTTGCTGCCATTGGGTGCAACGGCAGCGCCGGTTCGGTTCCCATTTACCTACTGGCCATCACCGGCTTTCGGCGGTCTGGGTTGGGCTTTACGTCGACTACTTCCAGTCGCTTCGACCGGTTTCGAACCCACAAACAACCGCTCTCACGGATGCCGGGGCCGCCGTGACACACGGGGTAGTGTAAACTATCCGTGGCCAAGACGCGACTTATTCTCTACGGTTCTTATTAACACCAAGTATCATTAGAAGTGACACCTGCCAAGGTCTAACTTCATGTCTGTCTATCTATCTACACAGACTTGATTCATGACAATTTCGTGGTTTTGGTCCGTTCCGCTGTGTCTTTGCGTCTCTTCAGTTTCCTTCCATTACTACTAATTGTCCTACTACCAAAGACCACATTTACGACATCCCTTTCATCGCATGTTGTTGTCTGTAAGCATAAACCATCTAATTACTACTTGGTGGTCTTTGGTCTCTGTCGTCCTACACGTTGCTGCTCCCGTCCTGCCGGTCCTCGCGGTGCTGGAGCCAACGATAACAGAGTCTTTACTTCTTAGACACAGTAGAAAGAACACTGCCAGCTTAACAGCAAATGGCTGGCTAACACACGCCCGGCACACAAGAGAGAGATTTCAGGCCAACCGCAAGGCAGACGCGCGCCGAGAGAGAGTGAGTTAGTTTCCATATGGTGCCGGTACCATATATGGTCACCATATATGGTACCACCACAGTCGCCGAACGTGGGGGCACCATATATGGTACCGGTACCATATATGGTGATGGTACCATATATGGTGGCGGTACCATAAACGGCGTTAAGTGCCTGACTGTTATAGCCAAATTCGGAAAAGAAGCTTACAGATTACACGTCAAAATTAAATACTGAACTTTGTTTCTAGATTGGGACTATTTTTCAGGTGTTTCATATAGTTTCCGTGTGTAAGGCAATAGGAAAGTGGAAAAATTTGTTAGAATTTTGCATACTATTGTTGATTATTTGTGTGTTGAGATTGCTTGGTCCATCATGAAAGTGAGTGATTTTTTGTGTTGTGTTGTGTTGTTGTAACGAATCTACTTTTAGGTGTCCATCTTGTGCATGGTGTTGTTTGTCAGTGTGTTCAGTGTTCCACTCGGCAACGACTGCAGTAACCAATGTGAGCAGTGTGCCTGCAAGCAACTCTGTCAAAGCAAATGTCTCTCAGGTACCCTTTACAATGCGCGTGTTATGTGAACAACTCACAGTGTATGTGTTATGTAAACAGTTTACAGTGCATGTACTGTGTAAACACATGCGGATGTTATGTAAACAGTTTAAAGTGCATGTACTGTGTAAACACATGCGGGTGTTATGTAAACAGTTTAAAGTGCAGGTGCTGTCTAAACGCATGAATCTGTTATGTAAACTGTTTACAATGCATGTACTGTGTAAACACATGCGTGTGTTCTACAGGGTCCGCCAAAAAGAAACAACCCAGCAGCTGTTTCTCTGTAGCAACCGCAAATGTCAACCGATTTGAATGAATCCTTTTTCAAATGAAAGATAAATAAATTCTTAAAAGATTGCTGTAATATTTTCATTAATGTACTCTGCTTAGTTCCTGAGATATTCGCTCTCAAAATCAATACAGTGATTTTGGCAGTGAACAAGAGCGATTTTCTATTATTCCACTACACTTCGTAATAAAACGGATTCCTCCTACTGCTAAATGCTATTGGAGGCTTTACTGGTGACACAAATTCGGTTTACTTCAACAGTAAAGTGTCATTAGCCTCCAGCAGCAGGAATCAGCTTTAGTATGAAGTGCAACGGAATCGCTCTTGTTCTGTGCCAAAATCTGTTTCGACGAAATATCTCAAGAATTAAGCAGTGAATCTCAATAAAAATTGCACCAATCTTTGAAGAATTTATCAACCTTTCTTCCAAAGAGCATTCATTCAAATCGGTTGAGATTCATGGTTGCAAAACTAAAAAATCTGCCGGGTTGTTCTTCATCACCCTTGTTCATTGCCAAAATCTCTGTTTTGACTTTTAGGACAAATATCTCAGGAACCAAGCAGGCTATCTAAATATTGCATCAATCTTTCAAGAATGTATTTATCTCTCATTAAAAAAAAGATTTATTCAAATAGGTTGAGATTTGCGGTTGTTACAGCAAAAAATGGATCAGGTGTAGCTGGGGGGGGGGGAATCAGGAACCGATCCCAAACAAAAACTAATGTGTTTAATGATTATAAATAATTATAAATTAACGATTTCTATCGATAAATATCGATTATCGATAATTTTTTTGGCAAAATTCCAAAATTTCAAAATCGTCCAAAATGGTCATGTCATATATCATTTGAAAGCCTGGCGAGTCTAATGATAAAAATAATAACTTTATACAACGCACATGTACACCAGATCAGGGTTGTGAGGTGGGAAAAAAACACCGGAAAAAAACTGTTTTTTTTTCGGAAAAAAACCGGTTTTTTTCCTAAGGGTCGGAAAAAACATAAATCGCGGAAAAAAAACTCAAGCTAAAAATAGCTAATTTACGTCATTTTTCGTTTAAAAAATGGACTTTTGCTATGTATAATAGGCCATACTGACTCAAAACTGTTAGAAAAACAACAAAAAGACCAAATTTGGCATGAAAAAACAAAAATGCAAACTGCTGTAAGAAAATTTGCATATAGCGTTATTTATGGAACCTGTCAGGCACTGTTTCATGCCTGTTTCGTGATTTATATCAATGTAACACGTGTATTTCTGGTCTAACAAGACTGAGGAAGGCGCTAGGAAGCGTTAGGAATCATAAAACCAGCCTAGGATACTCAGAACTTGGGCTGGAGTTTTTTTCCGCGATTTAGGAAAAAAACCGGAAAAAAACCGGAAAAAAACTGGAAAAAAACAGGCCGAGGTTTTTTTCGGAAAAATATACAACCCTGCACCAGATACACTCCAGCAATAACCCAGACGGGCCACATGCGGCGAGGCAATCAGGATGGGCCGAGACGGACTCGAACCCGTACGTGTCATACGCCGTGTGCATGGGAGCCGAGATACTCACCAATGCACCACAGACGCAGACAAAATCAGTATGACAGTGACAATGATCACTAAATCAGCATAGGGCACGCCCCGGGGGGCCTGTTTTGCCAAATATAAAAGTACCCCTAGAGACGCATCAGTATAGGCACGCTCCGGATGGCCTGTTTTCCAAATATAAAAATACCCCTAGGGGGCGCATCAGTATAGGTACGCTCCGGATGTACTGTTATTTTAATATATTAATATTAAAATAAAACTATTATTAATAGTGCCATTTTAATAGTATTAAATCTATATTAATATTAAAATAGAGGGCCTACTATTATATTAAATTAAATTAAAAATACAAAGAGGGGCTGAATATTAAAATTTATTTTTAATAGTATTTTAATAGCATTTTAATAGTTTGACCTTGTTTGACAATGAAGGGGTTACCTACAATACTAGAATTTAAATCAGAATTTTACCTCAGAAAATGATCAAAATTGAAGGTGTCTGACAGCCCTCTGAACCTCGAATCTTGGAAACTGAGGAACTTTTCTCTGTAATAGGCATGAATGACAAAGGGACCTTAATCTACTCTATAACCTATGTACTTTTCCTGTCAAAATGTCTCTATAACTATGCATCCATATTTTCTTTCAAATTTTAATGCCTAGGTTCGAATGCAATTTCGAATATCTTAACAGGTCATCTGCGGAAGGGGGACGGGGTTGGTGGGTCTGGCGCCGGCCGGGGGGTCTGAGCCCAAATTTTGGGAGGGGGTTGGGCACTAAAAAACGCTCAAAAATCGTAAAAAAATCGCAATCTTTCGTCAAGAACCGCTAATTTGGGCTGAAATACAGCTAAAAAGTGCTGTTTTACAGGCGATTTTGGCAATTTTTGTGTCTGAAATTGCAGAAAATCGCAAAAATTTGCTCAAAAAATTACTTGCCAGAAAAATCGGAATGAGGTCGGAAAAGTCGTCTCGAGGGAGGGGTCCCCATCCGACTGGCCTAACTCAAGTGGGGGGCAGATCCCCAGACTCCTCTGTTACATGTATGCTTAAAACCATGTTCAGACAAAGTCATTTTAAAAAGAATGGTCATGAATTTACAGAGAAAAATGCTTCTAAGTTGGATCTCTGATTATATTTTCAACTTACACTAGCAATTTCAAGCCAACGATGTTGTTTCACCAATTCGCTAAAGTGTGTCCAAAACTTTTTAAGTTCATTTTAGAATCTACTATTAAAATGCTATTAAAATACTATTAAAATTGTTATTTAATAGTATTAATATTAAATCTAAATTAAAACTAGCAGGGGACTATTATATTAATATTAAATTAAAATTAAAATCGGCTAGTTCTATTATATTAATATTAAATTAAAATAAAATTTCACTATTAAAATAACAGTATGATGGCCGGTTTTCCAAATATAAAAATACCCCTAGGGGGACGCATCAGTATAGGCATGCTCCGGAGGGCCTGTTTTAAAAACATAAAAATACCCCTAGGGGACGCATCAGTATAGGGCACGCTGCGGGGGGCCTGTTTTAAAAACATAAAAATACCCCTAGGGGGACGCATCAGTAATAGGCACGCTCCGGAGGGCCTGTTTTCCAAATATATAAATACCCCTAGGGGTACGCATCAGTATAGGGCACGTTCCGGAGTCGTATAGTCATAAGAAAGTTAATTAATTAATGTACAGTCCATTTCTGACCTTCCCTGATTCCCCCCCCCCCAGCTACACCTAACCACAAAAAATCTGCTGGGTTGTTTTGGCGGACCCTGTATATCTGCGAATGCTGTTGCATACTTTAAAAATTTGCTTATAACAAATGCACATACACTGAAATCAGGGTTGTATATTTTTCCGAAAAAAACCTCGGCCTGTTTTTTTCCAGTTTTTTTCCGGTTTTTTTCCGGTTTTTTTCCTAAATCGCGGAAAAAAACTCCAGCCCAAGTTCTGAGTATCCTAGGCTGGTTTTATGATTCCTAACGCTTTCTAGCGCCTTCCTCAGTCTTGTTAGACCAGAAATACACGTGTTACATTGATATAAATCACGAAACAGGCATGAAACAGTGCCTGACAGGTTCCATAAATAACGCTATATGCAAATTTTCTTACAGCAGTTTGCATTTTTGTTTTTTCATGCAAAATTTGGTCTTTTTTGTTGTTTTTCTAACAGTTTTGAGTCAGTATGGCCTATTATACATAGCAAAAGTCCATTTTTTATACGAAAAATGACGTAAATTAGCTATTTTTAGCTAGAGTTTTTTTCCGCGATATATGTTTTTTTCCGACCCTTAGGAAAAAAACCGGTTTTTTTCCGGAAAAAAACAGTTTTTTTCCGGTGTTTTTTTCCCACCTCACATCCCTGACTGAAATATAGATTCTGAAAGCGTTTGTCTATTTGTGCATCGGAGTTCTAAATGTGTATATGTAGTACGTGAAAAAAGCAATGTGTATTTTTGTGCATGGTAAATGTGTATGTGAGCAGTATTTTTCAGCCGGTGAGCAATTCTGCCAATCCAACCAGCCCTGTTGTGGTGAAGAATGTCCACCAATCATAACTGACCGACGTCGTCGCGGAGCTGCTTTGGAGGGGGCAATACATGGAGGTGGAGGTCTGTTGTCACGTGCCTACGAAGCAATCAAGGGCTTGCCTGGCAGGCTCTGGGGCTGGTTGAAGGACACCTTTCGTCGAGTGATCGGTGCTGGCGAAGCGGCAGGAGCAAGAGCCCTCGCAAACGTAGGCCAAGAGGTGGAACGTGGTCTGGAAAAAGGGGAAGTAGCACTCGAAAAAGGTCTTCAGCAAGGAGCAGACGCAGTGGCCGCAGATCTTGGAGCAAAAGGCGGAGCAGCAGTCGAGAAAGGTCTCCAGCAAGGAGCAGCGGTACCAGTGGGTGGAGCAGCTGCACCATCGCTATGGGAGCGGATGAAGTCATGGGCGGGCAGTTGGTTTAACAAAGGCGAAGCAGCAGGAGCACAGGTGGCGAAACCAAAGATGGCGGAAACGGCCAAGGCGGGAGTGGAGGCGGCTGTGTAGTTGTGCTGCTAATTTACAAATTTTTTGCACGTCTGCTTGCTATGTATGGCCTTTGAGGTGTCTGCTACGTATGGCAGTTGATGTTTGTTTGTACTGTTCGACTAACCACTGAATGGTTGTGTGGCCATTATCTGTTGACCTGCTATGTAAAGTTGAACTTGATCTGGTTCTCAAAGTAAAACAGTGTCTTTGCAAGAAGGAAATGAAATTACCATAAAACTTCTGCAATTAGTTTAGGATATCATACTCGTAGGAAATCCTAAGCGCCTTTTATCAGCGGTTTGAGCCACCGCCACACGGCATGTTTAAAAGGGAAATTCAAACCTGACTCATACCTTGTTGTTGGCACCGACCGGAAGCCCAAGTTTGAGTCTAGAAGTAATCATTTCTGTTCTGTAACCGTAATTTAGCCGTTTTTTTCAATAATACAGAGCAAACGGGTATGAAAGTAAAAAGCTAAGAACACTTCATTTTCAATGAAAACATGACTATTTAAATGTTTACTATTAATTTCAAGTTTATAATTATGTTTTCTAGTCGAGATATTGGTAGACAGGCAACCAAGAGTGTTTATCGCATGCAACGCACGCTAAAACCTACATACGTCCTAAGCGGCCGTAGGTAGCTCGCGACCTACCTAAGGTTTTTGTCCTACGCCGTAGGATTCCCTAAGAGCGGCCATCCTAAGCAAAGTTTTATGAACTGTCCTACGGCCCGCGCGGCATCCTAAACGGCCAGATTTAGGAAATCCTACGTCCTAAATTGTTTATGAATAGGGGCCCTGCTCTTTAACACCAAGCATCATCAGAAGGGACACCAAACAAGGTCTAACTTCATGTCTGCCTATCTAGAGACTTGATTCATGGCAATTTCGTGGTTTTGGTCCGTTCCGCTGCTCTCTTCAGTTCCCTTTCATTTACTACTAATTTTCCTACTAATATTGACCAAAGACCACAATTTACCACATCCGTTTCATCGCATGTTGTTGGCTGTAAGTATAAACCATCTAATTACTACTTGGTGACAGGAATATTGGGTCTGTCAGTCTATAGTTTACAGTAGTAGTAACCTATCCATCCATATAAAGACATTGAATTGCTCTTCAACTTGGACCAACTCATTATCTTGCCGAGTATATGCCGCTAATGCCAAATTCGGAAAAGAAGCTTACACGTTAAAATTAAATACTGAACTTTGTTTTCAGATTGGTACTGTTTTTCAGGTGTTTCTTATAGTTTTCCTGTGTAATGCAATAAGAAAGTAGAAAGATTTGTTATATTTTTGCATACTATATTTTTGATTATTTGTGTGTTGAGATTGCTAGGTCCATCATGAAAGTGAGTGATTTTTTGTGTTGTGTTGTGTTGTTGTAATGCATCACAAATTTCAGGTGTCCATCTTGTGCCTGGTGTTGTTTGTCAGCGTCTTCAGTGCTCCATTCGGCAAAGACTGCAGTAACCAGTGTGAGCAGTGTGCCTGCAGGCAACTCTGTCAAAGCAAATGTCTCTCAGGTACTCTTTACAATGCGTGTGTTATGTTAACAATTCACAATGTATGTGTTAGTTATGTAAACAGTTTACAGTGCATGTGTTGTGTAAACGGTTTGCAGTGTATGTGTTGCGTAAACACATGAACGTGTTATGTGAACGGTTTACAGTGTGTTGCGTAAACACATACTACATGTGTTATGTAAACAGTTTACAATGCATGTGTTGTTTAATAAACACATGCATGTGTTATCTAAACAGTTTACAGTGCATGTGCTGTGTAAACAAATACATGTGTTATGTAAGCAGTATCCTTTTTAAATGAAAGATGAATAAATCCTTAAAAGATTTCTGAAATTTTCATTAATGTACTCTGCTTAGTTCCTGAGATATTGGCTCTCAAAATCAAAACAGTGATTTTGGCCGTGAACAAGACGGATTTTATATATTATTCTGCACTTCGTAATAAAACGGATCCCTGCTACTGCTGAGGGCTATTGGAGGCTTTACTGGTGACACAGAAACTCGGTTTACTTCAACACAAAAGTATCATTAGCCCCAGCAGTAGGAATCTGCTTTATTATGAAATGCAACGGACTCGCTCTTGTTGTTTGCCAAAATCTGTTTCGACTTAGACGGCAAATATCTCTAGAGCTAAACTGTGAATCTCAATAAAAATTGCACAAATCTTTGAAGAATTTATCAGTCTTTCATTCAAAAAAGTATTCATTCAAATCGGTTGAGATTTGTGGATGCAAAAGTAAAGAAATCTGTTGGGTTGTTCTTCATCACCCTTGTTCATTGCCAAAATCTCTGTTTTGACTTTGAGGACAAATATCTCAGGAAATTAGCAAGCTAACTTAATAAACCTTACATCAATCTTTCAAGAATTTATTTATCTTTCATTTAATAAATGACTCATTTAAATCGGTTGAGATGTGCGGTTGCTACAGCAAAAAATCTGCTGGGTTTTTTTTGGCAGACCCTGTATATACACATTGAAAAAGCAATGTGTATTTTTGTGCATGGTAAATGTCTATGTGAGCAGTGGATTTCAGCCGGTGAGCAATTCTGCCAATCCAACCAGCCCTGTTGTGGTGAAGAATGTCCACCAATCATAACTCACCGACGTCGTCGCGGAGCTGCTTTGGAGGGGGCAATACATGGAGGTCTGTTGTCACGTGCCTACGAAGCAATCAAGAGCTTGCCTGGCAGGATCTGGGGCAAGTTGCGCAACGTCTGGCGTCGAGTGGTTGGTGCCGGCGAAGGGGTTGGAGGAAGAGCCCTCAAAAACGCAGGCGCAGAGGGAGAGCACGTGCTACATTTTGTCGAAGATGTTGGAGCACGAGGTGGAGCAGCAATGGAACAAGGTCTCCAGCAACTTGGAGCACGAGGTGGATCAGCAATCGAACAAGGTCTCCAGCAAGCAATGGAGCCAGCGCTACAAATAGGCGAAAATCTTGGAGCACGAGGGGGAGCAGCAGTCGAACAAGGTCTCGAGCAAGGAGCGAAGTCAGTGGGCGAAGCAGCTGCACCATCGCGATGGGGGTCATGGTGGCCGGGCAATTGGTGGAGCAAAGGCGAAGCAGCAGGAGCGCATGTGGCCGAAGGTGCAGGTGCAGAGGTCAAAGGAGTGGAAGCAGCAGTGGAACGTGGTGCGGAAAGCGCAGAGAAGGCGGCAGCGGAGATGGGTCAAGGAGCAGCAGCCGCTGTGGAAAGTGGTGCCGGCGCAGAGGTCAAAGGAATGGAGGAAGCAATGGAACAGGGTGCAGAAGCAGCGGGGAAGGCAGGAGAGGCGGTTGGAGAAGCAGCCGAAGACATGGCTGGAGCGGTTGCCAAGCAGAGAGGATTCTTTGGCAGGCAGTTCGATCGGGTGAAAGGAGCAGCCGGGTGGGTGTCTGGCCTCCCAGGCAGAGCATTCCGTCGAGTCAAGAGCGGTCTCGGTTGGATCAAGAGAGCCCCCGGAAGATTGTGGCGCCGCCTGAGAGGAGGAGGAGGGAGCCAACCCAAGGAGCTGTTGGCGATAAAACCAAAGATGGCGGAAGCGGCCGAAGCGGGAGCCCAGGCGGCTGTGTAGTTCTACTATTGATTTTGATTTACTATTGTTTGCATGTCTGCTTGCTATGTATGGCCTTTGAGGTTTCTGCTATGTATGGCAGTTGATGTTTGTTTGTACTTTTCGACTAACCCCTGAATGGTTGTGTGGCCATTATCATTTGACCTGCTATGTAAAGTTGGCTTGATCTGGTTCTCAAAGTAAAACATTGTCTTTGCAAGAAGGAAATGAAACTACCATAAAACTTCAGTGCAGCAGCGCATAGCGATTTCGGTAAAGTGTTAGAAATCGTTTCCAATACTAGAGCCTAGGTATAGTAGTGAAATTATAGACAACTCAAGATGCGATCTGTCTCACTAAACTTGCGCAGCCAAAAAGAGATGGCTAGAAACCGAACTGGTCTTATGCCAAAAACATTCTTGCAAACTGATGTCTGTTGGACTTTTTGCTATCTCGACATTCTTTATGCTCGGCAGTCCTTTACATCTGCGCTATACAATCTATCATTTCTGCAAAACAGTTCAAAACGGTTTTATGGACTTTTGCCCCAAGTCAAATAAGAAATTGCTTCCACTTTTTCCTACTTTCACCGTGTATAAAGTTGGGCCGGTATTCGGCGTAGCAACAAATCTATCGGAATGGCCTTTTGGACTGTGTTCATTTTCTTCACCTTCTTCGCACAAGTCGAAGGGGAGACTATTAGAAAGAAGCTCTCGTTCTTAAAGGAGAAAAGTTCTAAGAAGTGTGCCGAGTTTTTTGAAATACCTGGTTGCTTTTGCAGAGATCTCCATGGCAAAAGTGGTGTTGAGCTGTCTTGCGCTGATATTTGGGAAGGTGATGATAATAACCATAATAAGTCAGAAGCAATTAATGCTCTTCGCGCCGCAAACAAACCAATTCTTCGCTTTCAACTGAATTTAACCGCCGACTCTTGGTACATTTACCTATGCTACTTTGACTTTTTTGGTCCGCAACTTCCACCTGAAATTGAAATCATTTGGGACCGGCATGACTGGCCGCAAGGCTGTGAGATTTTCTTCAACCCATTTCGGGGAAAAGAACATCAGATCGAAAAGTTGTCGTTGGTCAATGGTTGCTTTCCAATCTTTCCCAAATTCATATTGAATATGACCAATCTGAAAAGCTTGGAATTTTCCGCCCCCTACACAATGTACGCATTGAATGAAGGATTCTCGATCGAAGCTGGAATGTTTGAAAAATTGAACAAACTAAAAACTCTCAGACTTAGCTACATACATCAAGCCAAACTGACTGCAAACTCTTTCAAGGGACTGGAAAAGTTGGAAACACTCACATTAGAGGGTTCAGAGTTTCGCAAGTTACGTAAACTGGAAGTGATCGAGAGAGACGCCTTTGTGGGATTGAAACAGCTACGCATTCTGAATTTGGAAAAGCATCAGCTGAAAGTTATCGAAGAGGGGACGTTGGATGCTTTACCTAACTTGGAAGTTCTTAGACTATCCGAAAACAAGCTAAAACATCTTCCTTCACTTGAGAAGCTAGTAAAACTAAGTAGCTTGAACATTAGTTTTAACAATATCCAACAACTTCCCGACAGTTTATCTAAATTGAGTAATCTAGAGGAATTGAAACTGAAAAACAACTCAGTTGTTCATTTACCGCCGGGCTATGAAAATCTGATCAAGCTAAGAATCCTGGACCTTTCCCAAAACCAGCTCAACCAGTTCCCATCGAAATTGTCCACACTGTTCAACTTGAAAGAGCTGAACCTGGAGCAAAACTTTATTCACTACTTTCCAAGACACGGCTTCAAAGGATTGTCGAGTTTGACCTCCCTGACTATTGGAAATCGCTATAATTACCCAGACAATAGCATAGAGACTGATCTGGACTTTTTGGAAGGGTTGACTAACTTAAAAACCCTAACCATCAATGGAAATTTCAGTAACTGGGACCCCCAGTGTCTTAGACACTTACCTAACATTGAAAAGATTGACTCATGGTACACCAATGAGAACTTGATTGACAGCACTTTGATTAACCTGAGAAATCTGGAAGTCTTGTACCTGCACGTTACTGATGTGTCGTATGAAGAGGTCGAGCGTGGTGTCCCAAAACAACTCCAAAGCTACTTCGAAAAGTTGCCACACCTTGGCCAGTTATTGATAAATTCCTATGGCGAGAATGCGAGTGTAGGCCAGTTCGAATGTCAATGCACCAGCGGAGAAACTCTTCCTGAAGAATTCAGATTTCAATGTCAATGTGCTTGTCACAGACAATACTTTCCTATCCAGGGGCTGGTCTATTACCATCCTCTGCCCCGGCATCTCTGCAAACTGCCGAAAGAGCGTCTGGAGCACCTATATCGATCTCCGAATGGAATGAACACAAGATCCACGAAAATGTTCAAAAGTTGGAACACCGAATATGAGTTTTTGAGTTCAATATCTTCTGATCGCGTACCCCTAAGATTGCTTGATGTTTGTTATTTTAACCACGTGCAAGTTTCAATGGACAACTGTACTGCCGGCACTGACCCCACTAAGGACTATATTAAGTGGATACTTTATACAGATTGGTGATTGTTTTGCTGCTCATTAGGAATCGGTGATGGGTAGGGCCCGACCGGATACAAATTTCTACCGGATCCGGATCCGGATCCGGATATGCCCATATCCGGCCGGATCCGGATCCGGATATGCCGGATATCATTGATCAACTTAAAAATTTTTTAGAATGCAATAAACCACATATATACATTTCTTTGTTCTATAACAGTTGATTCAAAACAATATCTAATAATTGTAGTTCAAACTATGGTTGGATGATATCGGGTTTTTGCGATGCACGTGATATTGCATATATCATTTGCATGCAAAAATGAGATATGTACATATTTTTTGCATATTTGCATATTTTATCACCGTGGCTAGAAATTGATAACTGGACGCTTTCCAAGCATTTTCGAGTCTGGTCGGAATGTCTATGCAATCTTTAGCATTTATTAGGCATACCTATTTTACAGATACAGACCTCATCTGGAAAAAACAGAAGGGGAAACACAGTCGCTTTTTTATTTTAGATTTTTAATTTTTAATTAAATGAAAAATTAGCAAAAACAAGGCGACTATCCTAAACATAGAAATCCAGTCTGCTTGGCTGTTTTGTGATGTTCATTGCATCACATTAGTATTATTATTTTTGTTGAGTTTGTTTTGGCCAAGTCCTAGCCTGCTCACCTT
The DNA here is from genome assembly GCA_030248155.1 of Sabatieria punctata. NCBI lineage: Eukaryota > Metazoa > Nematoda > Chromadorea > Araeolaimida > Comesomatidae > Sabatieria > Sabatieria punctata. Next base: position 96,201 of record JASANB010002747.1, read on the forward strand.
CTGTAGCTTGGAGTTATCCCATTCCGAAATGAACTGACCCGAATTTTCAGATGTCAATTTTTAACGTAAATATTTCAAGAACCCTTCATCGGATCTTTGCCAAGTTTTGCAAGTTAACCAATCTTTATATGGACTTAAGAACCTGAAGAGCTCAGCTTTTTCACAAAACCGGTTAATATCTGGCGGATTTTTACTTTCAGTCAAGGTGAAAAATTAGCATTGTCAAAAATGCAGAGTAGAGTGTTATCCTTTGCACAGAAATCAGGGTTATACGAACTACTGGGGTCATGGATTACAGTCGCCTGAAGAAATTTCTAACAAGCATTCAGACGAATGCAATATTTATGTTCAAAATACATAAAAAATCACGTTTTCTCATCTGTGACTGATATCCGGCATATCCGGCAGGTAATATCCGGATCCGGTACCGGATCCGGATATGGTCATATCCGGCCGGATCCGGATCCGGATATCCGGTCGGGCCCTAGTGATGGGAGTTAATGAAGTTTTATCCTGTTGTATAACATTTTAAAAGTTGTCATAAAACTTCAGAACAGTGAGGGCAGGTTACTGTGGGAAACATATATGTTTTAAAACATAAATATGTTTGTTTTTGGGAAAACATATATGTTTATGTTTCTCAATATGTTTGCATGTCAAATATGTTTTGTATTTATATGTTTTGAGGTCAATATGTTTCTGGAAACATATACATATTTTTGCTATAGGAATTCATAATTTCAAGACTTTTGGTTGCTGTTTGACAGTAAACTTTTCCAAATGCTGACTTTCACTTAAACTTATTGAATCTGAGTATGCTATCTAAATTGTTGCAAACCGTTTTAAACAGGAAATTCAGAATCTCAAGTTTGAATTATCGAAAATTAAGACAAAATATAAGTGAATAAGCGACTTTTACACAAATATGTTTTGTGTTTTAAAATATGTGCATATTCAATTTTCATAAACATATAACTATATGTGTTATTTATATGTTTGATTGGCGAAAAACATATATGTATAGTTATATTAATATGTTTTAAAAATTTCGATATTTTCCCACTGTAGGGCAGGTGAGGTATATCATGCTACCTGTTCTCTACGCCAGTTGGTAAACTTGCCTAAAATTTGGAGCACATTGAGGCTAGCAAGAGCCTTAATAAGTCTATTATTTGGCTACATTCGTTACCATAAACACGTTTACCTTAGCAAAGCGATAATCTGAAAATCACAGTGAATGAATGGATTTTCCCTGAATTCCCATTTTCTGACTAGAAATGTTTCCAAAACCTAGTAGTGCTGACTGACTTAAAGCTACCGTGAAACATGGTTATGAATGCTCATTTAGTGAATAACTTTGTGGACATTCACCTTTCAGTTTATCTAGTGTTTAGTTAGTTGGCGTTGACACGTAATACAAAACCATGCACAGTGCTATGTTCATGCAATTTTTGGTTCTTCTTGTTGTTACAGTCATGGGTAAGTATGTAGTACAAGTAACACAATGACAATCAATGCCTTATACTGTACGTGTTGTGTTGTGTTATAAGTTGACCTTAATAGAAAAACATGCCTTGTTGACGCACATGTATGTTTTATTATTTAGCAGAAGCAAGCAAATGTGGAATCCGATGTACTCAAGCGAATCCGGAATGCCCATCCGAGTGTCCCTGTGTGAAATTCTACTCACCAGATTTTCAACTGTTTCATTTTTGCACTAAGCGTGCTTCTCATAATGGTAAACTTGAGAAACCGGCACAGTTGGTGTAGTGGTTTAGGCCGCAAAGCCACTGTGCGCGACGTTGTGCGTTCATCCTCTCGGCGCGGCAAGTTTCTTGCCGCAAAGAGTTGGTGGTGGGCACAAAGCCCAACCCAGGCCACCGAAAGCTGGTGACAGCGAGTAGGTAAATGGCAACCGACTGGAGCTGCCTAAGCACCTAAAGCTACAATAGCAACCACACATGTGTTGTGTTGGGACTTATGGAACGGGGACCAATGAGACCCGACTAGACTGACACCAAGCATGTGTGCCGGCTAGCAGCGAAGGAAGGACAGGATGTACGTGATGGGTCCGCAGTGTGGCCTAATGCAGGGGTTGCGACGGCACCGCCCGGACAATCCATCCATCCATCCAAACTTAGGAAGAGATTTTAACTAAACGTTCTAGAGCGTTTTTTAGTGGTCAAAAGACGAAGTGACATTATCGGCGACAGCAGCGTGGTGAAGAGGACAGGAATGAAATTCATGTTTAGAGGTTGAATGCTATAATTTTGCACAGAATAAACAGTTTATAGTTTCAGAAGGTAGATCGGTTAAAAGGAAGAAATTCGTGATAAAAATGGAGACCTGACTATTGTTTAGTAATTTTTGATTTAAGAATAAATGTTAACGCAACTTCTGAATAGGAACTTGGAATAGGGGTCTTGTTTTCATTAGTGGATTTTTGAAAAATTGGGCTAGGTTGTAATGATACAACTCGATAATTTTCATATAGTACAGGGTTGAGAAACCCCGTAAAGGGCATGTTTTCCGCACGCTGTACTATATGAGAATTTAATCGAGCTAAAAATTTGATTGTACACTGTAGTATGATGGTTCTACTCTGCAATGGCAGCAACTTCCGGAATAGGCTTGATAGTTTGAGTTAGTGAGACGAGCTTTGAAGCTGTTTTATGCGCTTGTGCCAGAACCAAGACAGGGTTAGAGTTTTTTATGCGGCTTTTCAGAGCAACACAACACACGGGCGCATTGACAGATTAGGCTACCGCAGGAAAGAGCTACCAAACAACACAACAACGCTGGTCGGCCAGAGCCTACAGGAAACCCAGCGCTACAACATAGCAGCGTACAGAGCCATCCCAATCGATATCCGACAGGGCTCTGTGACGGATGTAGGCGGAGCTAGATCCATCAGTCTGACAGTTCAGCGCCGGAGCCCAACTATTGGTCAATCATAACAGCGATTACAGGCCATTGGAGCTGGGGGCGTTACAGTATGCTTAAATTTTTAGTCAAAATTTCCAACTGTCTAACTAATGAGAAAATTCGAGACACTATATAAGAATGAAAGCAATTTTTGTTGTATAAAAACTGATCGATTATCGACTTGTGTGAGAATTCGCAAAAAATACTGAAGCGACCACCATCAGAAGAAGGATGCCTCCCAGAACGATGCCTTTATTCAAATTAGGCCACCTGTGGTGCTCCTTCACAGTTTTAATTCTTAGACAGCACGTTGACTAGTGGTGTCAAGTACTGTTGGCAAAGTCCGACTGAACGTGACTTATTTCATGATGTGTTCAACCTAATTGAACTTAATCCAACACCATAACCTATTTTATTTGAGTCCGACTTGACCTGTTTTATTGGAGTTAGTCAATAGGTTTAAATGTTGAGTCAAACTTTACTTTAACCTTTTGTTACACACCGCCTTGAAATTTGTATGGGATATCGGCCGTCTACTATAGGATATCCGGCTAAAATATCAGGGGAACTATCGGAAACCAAGGGTTTCCTATCTTTAAGCATAAAACTTTTCCAGGTATCGGGGAAAAATTTCAGACATTTCGATAGATTATCGGAGGCCGTGGTCAACAGATGACCACTCCTGTAGGAGTAGGTGTGTAACAAAGGGTTAAATTGCCCAGTTTTGAGTTGGATCTCACAAAAATTTAGCGATTTCATCCTTTTGCACCATATTTAAGCTCAATATTTCAGAAACGAAATAACTATGCCCTGAAAAAGTCTGATCTGGATCTTTAACTGCCAGTAGACAAGGTTATCCCCCTGTTACACACCGATTTTAAATGGTTATCCCCCTGTTACACACCGATTTTAAAACTATTGGAAAGACGTTTCCGATAGTTATTGAAAAATGAAATTTTCGGCTAGATTTCGTCTTAAGCTATCTCCATCTATACACATGGTTTTCTGTCGGAAAATTTTTTCCGATACTCAAAACTTTCGGTTATCGGAAAACGCCCAAAACCGAAACTAGCAGCAAGCAACTAAAGTGACAGGTGAGTTACAAGGGGTTACATAGCTTAGAAAAGTATAAGCAGTGGAAAATTTTTGCTGTTTTGGAAAATATCAGCGGACTTGAACCTTGTCCAGTCCAGGTTTTTTAGATAATCTATCTAAACCTGGATGGAACTGAAATTTTCGTATTGGACTTGGTATTTTTTAACCCCGTATTTTCCAACAGTAGTGTGGTCAAGTCGGCACAGTCTATAATGAAGACAGTTGGCGTGTCGGCAGCACTAATTACTCTTCTCATCTGTTCAGTAGGCGGTTGTCGAAGTCGTTCCAACCGTCACTGCCAAGGCATGCAGTCCAATAATGCACTTTACGCCCTATATGGTATCGTATCATATTTATATTTGGCATCGGAAACCAGGGTAGTGCCGGCACAGTTGGTGTAGTGGTTTAGGCCGCATAGCCACTGTGCGCGACGTCGTGCACTCATCCTCTCGGCGCCGCAAGTCTCTTGCTATAAAGAGTTGGTCGACGGCACAAAGCTCCACCCAGGCCAGAAAGCTGGTGACAGCGAGTAGGTAAAATGGATCTGCCGTTGCACCGAAGCCACTCTACATTGGAGAAGATCTACGATGTCAGAAGCTGTCTGAGAAACCAACTATGCCGGGAGCCCTCTGGCATACACATACACATTTGGAAAATCGAATACTAAACAACAGTAACTGCATAGCTTGTTGTTCAATGTGCTCGTTGTTTTCAGAAGACCATATAATGACGGAGACGAATGCTCCTCAATTACGTGTGAAGTAAGTACGCGCTCTCTAATATTAGACCGCCCTTCTAAATTAGTACCGTATAGTGCTGTTTATAGTACATGGGTACCTACGAAATCTAGTCTATAAGAAACTAACAATAGTATGTGAAGTTCTTTGCTCAAATTACCGATTTGATGTAAAAAAAGGTTATGTACAGTACATACAAGTACATCAGAACCTCCATGACTACATACAAGTTATCTATAGTCAGCAGGCATGGGCGAAACTTGTACCAAAAAGGTCGCTACTAGCTTAAACTGGCTCTTAAATACAGTGGCCTCAAAATACATATACATAAATATATTCTATGAGCAATAAATATACATACAAATAATACATAATATGTATTTTTTACATATACAGGGTGTGCCAAAAAAAACAACCCAGCAGATTTTTGGCTGTAGCAACCGCAAATCTCAACCGATTTGAATGAATCCTTTTTTAAATGAAAGATAAATAAATTATTGAAAGATTGATGTAACGTTTATTAATGTACTCTGCTTAGTTCCTGAGATATTCAACTCTCAAATTCAAAACTGTGATTTTGGCAGTGAACAAGAGGGAATTTTTCTTTTTCCGCTGCACTTCGTAATAAAACGGATTCCTGCTACTGCTGAGGGCTATTGGAGGCTTTACTGGTGACACATAAACTCGGTTCACTTCAACAGTAAAGTGTCATTAGCCCCCCCAGCAGTAGGAATCTGCTATATTATGAAGTGCAACGGAATCGCTGTTGTTCTTTGCCAAAATCTGTTTCGACTTTGAGGGCAAATATCTCAAGAACTAAACAGTGAATCTCAATAAAAATTGCACCAATCTTAGAAGAATTTATCAATCTTTCATTCAAAAAAAGATTCATTCAAAGCGGTTAAGATTCATGGTTGCTAAAGTAAAAAATCTGCTGTGTTTATTACTCTTGTTCACTGCCAAAATCTCTGTTTTGATTTTGAGGGCAAATATCTCAGGAACTAAGCAGGCTCTCTTAATAAGCGATTGATCTGTCTTTCAAGAATTTATTTATCTTTTATATAAAAAAGATTCATTCAAATCGGTTGCGATTTGCGGTTGCTACAGCAAAAATCTGCTGGGTTGTTTTTTTTGGCACACCCTGTACATATATGTATTCTACAGTATCTACTCTACCTAACCATGTAGTGTTCGATCAAGTTAGACACTAACACTTTCCTTATGTCTTTCAGTATGTAATTTGCGAATATTTCTGCTCACAGATGGCTTGCTGCAAAGACTGGTAATACCAATGACACAAACTGGTTTGTGTATTAGCAACCAATTTTTCAAGATGATGTTACAGATGCCGTGGATAACACAACCTGCAAAGAAGCACAGCACCAGATGGTTGGGTTGATTTCGTAATGATGGCCACCTGTGTCCTGTACTCATTAAAAATTCAATACGTACAGTGTACAGAAACTGCGAATCCTAATCAGAAATTCTAATTCACCACCTAACAGACCGGCTTTTCAATCGCTACAAGTTTTCGTAGCTTTTGACAAAGCTATTTTCCGCCGTTAATTTCAGATTCTGGCCTGTCCTTGTTCTTAATGTAAAATCAGTGCCAGAAGTTCAGTCCGCAACATCTCTTGTCTATTCCACTTTACTCTACAGTCGTCGCGCGATACACAAGGCTGGACGAGGAGCAAAAAGTGGGCGGAGCTAAAATAGCCCTAAATGGTCCAATGAAGCACGCATCCCAAACGCTCCAGCTGCAAAACCGTTGATTTTTCGCTTCCACGCCGTATTTGAAAAAGATAGGCACTTCTAGCTAAACCAATTATGTAAACTGTCCCATATATAAAATAAAAGTCGATTTAGTATAAGGAGATGGGCCGAAATTGTAAAAAATTGCAAAAATTTGCTCAAATATTTACTTGCCAGAAAAATCGGAGGGGGGTCGACGAAATCGTCTCGGGGGGGGGGGTCCCCATCCGGGGGGTCTGGCCTAAGTCAGGTGGGGGCAGACCCCCCTGTTACATGTATGGTTCGTACACTAAATGAAGGGGCGGGGTAACAGATCCATTACAATTTTTCGATTTCCGATTATTTTTTACTCAACCACTGTTCGAGAGTGTCGTCCGACGGGGGATAGAAAAGTAGTTGTTAGGTCAGTTTAGGTCTTTTTATCGCAAACAATGGCTGCAAAAATGTGTTGATTTTTTCGGCTTTTTTCCATTTTCCACTACACTTGGACAGGTATAAAATACAATCAACTGCGGACTGGTAATCTTTAAAAAGCCTTCAGATTTCCGCGTCGTTGGCTCAGTGGGTAGCTCGCTGCCTCTGAGTCACGGCGGCCCCTGCATCCCTAGCGGTTGTAGTGGTTCATCCTCTCGGCGCGGCAAGTTTATTGCTGCAAAGAGTTGGTCGTCGGCACAACGCTCCACCCAGGCCACCGAAAGCTGGTTACAGCGAGTAGGTAAAATGGGAACCAACTGGATCTGCCATTGCACCGAAGCCGCTTCTATAGCATGCCGCGTTGGAGGGAAGATCAACGACGTCAGGAGCCAACCTATTTAAGCCAACTTATTTAAGGCAAAATAGGCGTTTTTTATCAATTTTTTTCTGAGACCCCATCCCCCTATATCTCCAGACCCCCTCCGGATTTTTCCGGCCCTTGTACAATGTATGTGTTACGCCCATCATGGCAACAATGACAAGACCCGTCAAGAAGTCTATTTGACTACTTTCGTTGCCTTAAATACGTAGCCAAAAGCGTGAACGTGAATTCAAGCATAAGCCTATCTCAGAAATTGACAATGAATGCATGGATTTTCCCTTTTCCTACCACACTATTTCCGACACTTACTGCTGACTGACCAAGCAACGGTGCACCAGGTTATGAATGCTCATTTAGTGAATAACTTTACTTCACATTCACCTTTCAGTTTTATACAGTGGCACCAGTTTTAGTTGAACAGAACACATAATACAACACCATGCACAGTGCTATGTACTTGCAGTTTTTGGTTCTTGTTTTTGTGATGGGTAAGTACGTACAATTATCAGTGCTATGTATTTCATTCTTATCTGTTGTGGTATTCGTTTACCTCTTGTGTTGTGTTATTATAATAGGAAACTGGAAGCATGGTTGGTCAGTGCACATTTGTTTTATTCTTTAGTGGAAGCAAACAAATGTGGCCTCCGATGTACAGAGCAGCAGCCGGATTGTCCAGAGGTGTGCCCCTGTCAGCGATATTATACGCCAGATTTTCAGCAGTTATTCTTTTGCATTCGACGTTCTTCTCATTACGGTAAAACGAAACTTTAGCTAATTCTAATTTAATACTAATTTGGTAGAGCATTTTTCAGTCGTGAAAAGACGCAACCGCATGCTTGGTGACACTATTGCGAAGGAGATGGGAATGAAATTCATGTTTAGAGGTTGAATGCCGCGATTTGACGCAGAATAGAGAGTTTCTATTTAGTTTCAGAAGAGTGATCGATTCAGAGGAAGAAATTCGTGACAACAATGAAGAGCACAGTTTTGTTTAATGACTTTTGGTTCAAGAATAAAGTGATCACGCAACTTCTGAAAGGCATCAGGGCCTTGACTTGTTTGAAAATTTTCACCTCAAGGTCCACTGTCCAACCCGGACTCAAAAATTTTGTAAATTAGTCGCTTAAAGAAAACGCATTGAAGACGTATTCTGAGCTTAGGACTAAAATAGACATTTTACTACTTAATTTATTCATTTGTCTCTTACATTTACCTTACCAAGTCATCCCCTATAGGGAGAGGGGTGCTCAGGGGTCTGGCGCCGGTGTCGCGTCAGATTTGGTCCGGGCAGTATTTGTTCCGGCCGGACCAAGTATGGCACCACATTTGGTCCCCCGGACCAAATCTGACAATTTTGTGCCAGCAGATTGAGTCCGGGTACCGCAGATATGGTCCGGGTAGATGTAATAATTAAAGGTAGGGAGTAAAACCGGTTTGCCTCTGTCAGGCCTCTGATAAGAGGTAGCCAGCACGGGGTCAGCTAACTCTGAGACCGCCCAGCCCAGACTGATACCGACGGCTAGTAGGGAAGACAGCGAAGAAGGGCTGGATGAGGGTGTGCCTGTGCGCGTCCTAGATCTATTCGCGTCAAAGTGTAAGTTCGTTTCGCAAGACAGTCAGTGTACATTGTTTTATTTGTTCTTCAACTGTATTATTACTATTATTACACGCTGTTTGTTCGACCTATTGGAATTAAACAGCAAATTGTAGTACCCGGACCAAATATGCCAGACCCGGACCAAATATGGCGTGACACCGGCCCGGAGGGGTCAAATGCAAAATTCTGAGTGAGGTGGGTGGGAAGCGTACTAAACATGTTGAGAAATCGCAAAAATTCTCTTATTTTTGACGATTTTTATGCTAGGATGTAATGGTGGAACTCGATAATTTTCATATAGTACAGTACAGTTTCTCAACCAATTAATCGATCTAGAAATTTGACTGTACACTATATGTTTACATTTTTGTCTAGAATTTCAACTGTCAAATAACTATTAATGAGAATATTCGAGACATGTTACTATAAGAATGAAAGCAATTTATATTGTATAGAAACTGATCGATTATCGACTTGTGTGAGAATTCGCAAAAAATACTAAAGCGACCACCATCAGAAGAAGCATGCTCCCATCACGATGCCTTTATTCAAATTAGGCCTTTGGCCACCTGTGTTGCTCTTAAAATGCGCCTTCACAGTTGTAATTCTTAGACAGCGGGTTGACTAGTGGTGTCAAGTACTGTTGGCAAGTCCGACTCACTTCAATAAGTGTTCAACCTGAATACAGTGAACTTAATCCAGAACCATATCCTATTCTATTTGAGTCAGACTAGACTACCGTTGTTTGTGTATACATATACACATTTACCATACACAAAAAACACATTGTTTTTTGATTGTGTATGCACAATCAGTAGGCCCGGAATTTAGAAGCACGCGAATTTTGGTTGTTTCGAATTTACCGAGTTCCCAACATAAATTAGCAACTTTAAGGGTGGGATTTACAGTTTCGCCAAGACGCATTGTTTACCGTGTCTGCCGCAGACCTACGAATTATGAGTTCAATTCAAATTCTGAATTAGCAAAAAGCTACAACAATAGTTTCTCATAAGAAAATTGTTCGCTAGATTCGCAAAATCCGTTGGTGAAATTCTGTAGGCTGCGAATCTATTGGAAAATTCGTGGTGACTCCAATGCTTACTTACGGAATTTCACAAATTATACAAATTTAGAACGTACTACTTTATATGAAGTAGGGTTCACCAGAGTAGATACTGCATGGTATTATCTGAGGCCGTTTCCACATTTGGTACCGTTTCCATGTATGGTACCGTTTCCAGGTGAGTTGCAAGGGGTTGGATGGATGGATGGATTGACCGGGCGGGGCCGTCGTAACCCCTGCGTTAGGCCACACTGCGGGCCCATCACGCACACCCACATCCTGCCCTTCCTTCGCTACTAGCCTAAACTCGGTGTCAGTCTGGACGGATCTCAGTGGTAGCTGTCCCCGTTCCGTATGTCCCAACACATGCGTGGTTGCTACATACTGTAGCTTTCAGGTGCAACGGGAGCTACAGTCGGTTCCCATTTACCTACTCGCTGTCACCAGCTTTCGGTAGCCTGTGTTGGGATTTGTGCCGACTACCAACTCTTTGCGACAAAAAACTTGCCGCGCCGAGAGGATGAACGCACGACGTCACGCACAGTGGCTTTCCGGCTTAAACCACTACACCAACTGTGCCGGCGTTGCAAGGGGTTACATACAATGTAGCTCAGAAAAGTATAAGCAGTGGAAATTTTTTGCTGTTTTGGAAAATATCAGCGGACCTAATGTCCAGTCCAGCTTTTTAGATAATGTATCTGAACCTGGATGGAACTGAATTTTTTTTTCAACTTGATGTTTTAACCCCGGACTTTCCAACAGTAGTGTGGTCAAGTCGGGACATTGCCAATAATGAAGACAGCTGGTGTGTCGGCAGCACTAATTACTCTTCTCATCTGTTCAGTAGGCGGTTGTCGAATGAAAACTCGTATGAACAGCTATTACTGCCAAGGCATGCAGTCCAATAATGCACTTTACGCCCTATATGGTATCGCATCATATTTATATTTGGCATCGGCAAGTAGGAGGGTAGTGGCAGCTGTAGGCTACCATATAGTGCGTAAAGGCCTGACTGTATTGCTAGGTTAGAACAGTGCCACTTTTTCAGCAGTAACCAACCTAATAGACGGCCTGGCAAGGCAACCGGGAGCCACTAATAATGTGGTGACCGCCCTTGAGCGTTACAGCAGAAGCCACTATGCCAATTACTTGGGAATCTCAAGATACTACAACTGCGATCAGCTGAAGGCAGAGTGCATCTCGCGAAAACAGCACTTCGTAAATCTCTCTATGTGCTGAAAGAATGTGATTGTTTAGTGTGAGTGTTCTTGCGATTGAGTTGTTGTGTGGGTGCGTGTGTGCGAGCGAGCATGTCTGATTGCTTTGTGTTGTGTCGCATATTATATGATTTGCACGCAAAATAATTTAAGTAACGTATACTTGCCAAACTCAACCTCAACCAAATCAAATGCTTTTATTCATGCCATCCGTATAGTACAGTATGTAATGGTAATTTTGCAGTGAGTGTATAACGACCCAAAACTGGTTTCGTTCCTCTTTCTCATCAAGATGTTTTCATGAATTTTAAACTACAAACTACTATTTCAAAATTGGCCAATATGCAGTAATTTTTCTTGAAAATTTTCCATCTATTTCGTGCTCAGTTGTCTTGTTGATAACTCCATATAGAGTGAAAGACAAACAATTTTTCATTTATGCATGCAATCAAACTTCAGCTGGGCCTATACTACACCTACCTATGCGATGCTTTTGGCAATAACTGTCAAGTTTTGAGAGCGGCTGTAAACGCCAACCCATACTTCCGAAGGTACGCCATATTTTACTGTATTTGCATGCACTGCACACACGCACACGCACACGCACACGGAAATTAAGATACACGCTTGACAGCAAATGTGCACTTTCGGAAAATCGAATACGAATACTAAACAACAGTAACTGCATACGTATGTAGCTTGTTATTCAACGTGTTCTTTTTTTCAGAAGACTCTATTTTGGCGGAGTCGACTGCTCGGCATACACGTGTAAAGTACGTAACGGCTGTACAGGTTAAAGCTACGTAGGTTTCGCTGCCGAATTGCGGCGTGAACAGAACTGAGTGGGTTCTGAACGGCCTACGTACGTACTCTCTAATATTGGGGCCCTTGTAGACAGTCCACTGTGGGGCAGGTATTAATAGTTTTAGGCTTACGTTTAGTATCAGGATTTAATATAAGTTAGTTCATGCTCTTAACTTAGCTTTAGACCTATGGTTAGGCTTAATAAGTTGAACACCTCACCTCAACCACCCTACCAAGCGGGAAGTCTTCCTGTATGATTCATCATTGCGTCAGTTAGCCTTTACTTGCATCTCAGTCGGACCGTAAATTGCCATGCTACCATATCTAAGTAGGTACTCAATAAATTGGAGTCGAAAACCCTAAACAATATACAGTAACGAACTGGGCTTCCAAAAGATTCTTTGGTATACAAACTTTCATTTTCCAGGCTTACCTAGGATTTCATCAAGTTAGACACTGACTAATTCTTTACGTGTTTCAGTTTGCAAAGCTCTGCAAGCTTTTGTGCTCGGATGCTAGTTGCTGTACCTAAATGGTAATATTAATTACACAAACCAATGTTGTGCCGGTTGAATTTAGTTAGTTATTTACTAAGTAAAAACATTAGTTAGTTAGTTAGTTACTAACTTTTACTAACTAAACTCAGATTTCGCTTAACTAAATTCAACTCAAACTAAACTCATTTTCAGAAAATTACTAAGTAAAAAATCGAGTTACTTAGTTATGAGTTTAGTAACATTCAGTTTAGTTATTGTATTAAAGATAGGCGCTTTGGCCATAGGTTTGGAGCCTAAATTTTCAAAAATTCTGGGGTCTCATCATTCAGGTTCTATTCGATTCTGGGGTCGCTCACAAAGAGGTTTCACTGGTTTTGAACTCCAATGCTTGTGCAAAAAAAACAGAATACTTCTTGGAATTCGCAATGGTTTATGTATACTGTAATGATACGTAACTATCTATGTACAGGCCGTCCACCAAAGGTGGTTGCGAGGTTTGGTAGTGTTTACAAGATCAAAATTTCCGTTTGACTATGACTATGACACCGCCCGTTTGAGTACAATACTATGTAGAGTAGTCAAATTTGACCAAACCGACATTTCTAAAGCGATTTATAAGCTTCAGTCACATAAAATAGCTGTGATTGCATACCTAAATTGTTTAGTTTGAAATAAATTGTATAATTAGCCACAAAAATGAGCGCACGAGTGTATGGTAATTGTTTTCCTGTTTAAATTTTCGATACAAAAGAAAAAATGCTACACAAAAATAGCCGCAAAACTAGAACAAAACGCCTTTTGCAAGAGAAACCGATAGAATTCTTCAGTTCTCTCATCTCATGTTCCTCTTTGCTTGCTGCGCAGAAGATTTTTGAAAAGGTATTGTACTGTACGTACAGTATGTCATATTTTGTTACCCTCATGGAAAAGCTTGCACAAGCAGAGATTCACAGACTGACACCTGCTTCAATTTTTTTGAAAAGAGGTGGTTTTGTGTTCTAAAGTCTAAAGTTCTTTGAAACTCAACAAGTTTGCAAAACCTTTTGTTGCGAACAGCTAAAAAGTGGTAAAATGCTGGTTAAAAACCCTGCTCCTTGATAGCAAAATGTGGCCAAACCGTTTGACTATCTGGTTTTCGTTTGACTACGCTACGTATTTATGGTAATGAATGTATTCAAACTTTCAGTCTACCTGTGCGTTTGACTGCGATATCACAAAAGTATTAACTATGACTTTGACTTTCACTAGTAGTCATAACAACACTAGTTTTGAGTCCGGTCAGGGGGATTGAGCCCAAGAGTATTAAAAATCGCAAAAGGTGCTAACACGGTCCCAGATACAGGTAAAAGTCACTGTTTTACAAGCAATTTTCCTGCCTATAATTGTAAAAAAAATTAAAAAATTGGCCCAAAAATTCCGCCCCAGAAAAATCGGTTGGGAGGGAAGTCCTCCTGAGCTTCCGATCTGGAGGCTGGCCTTTGCATGGATGGGTTTTTCATTCTTCCCGTCCTGATATGGAGCTTTTTGATAAAGTAACGGTCATATTTCGAAATTTTTATAGAAAATAATGAAAAATACTGTTATTTTGTGAATATTTTGAACCTAATGAGGTCTACAGAGCTAAAACAAATCGGTTAAATACATTAATGACCTTATTTCTGCTCGTTTATTTTAACCAAACTCATAACTAAGTAACTCGATAATTTTTGACTAACTTACTAAACTCAGACAGCGAACTTAGTTACTAACTTTTACTTACTAAATTCAAATTTGAAAAGTTGTAACTAACTTTTACCAACTAAATTCGGAAAATTTTCATTCGGCACAACACTGACACAAACAGGGTCCACCAAAGAACAACCCCGCAGATATTTCGCTGTAGCAACCGCAAATCAAAACCGATTTGAATGAATCCTATTTTAAATGAAAGATAAATAAATTCTTCAAAGATTGCTGAAATTTTTATTAATGTACCCTGCTTAGTTCCTGAGATATACGCCCTCAACAAAGACATGACAGTGAGTTTGGCAATAAACAAAAGGGATATTTATTATTCCGTTGCACTTCATAACACAACGGATTCCTACTACTGCTGATGGCTATCGGAGGCTTTACTGGTGACACACATACTCGATTTACTTCACCAGTAAAGTCTCGTTAGCCCTCAGCCGTAGCCGAATCTGTTTTATTGTGAAGTGCCACGGAATCGCTCTTGTTCTTCAAAACCAAAATCTGTTTCGACTTTGAGGGCAAATATCTCAAGAACTAAGCGAAGCATCTTAACAAAAGGTTCACCAATCTTTCAAGAATTTATCAATCTTTCATTGAAAAAAAGGATTTATTCAAATCGGTTGAGGTTCATGGTTGCAAAAGTAATAACTCTGCTGGGTTGTTCTTTATCACTATTCTTTATTGCCAAAATATCTGTTTTGAATTTGAGGGCAAATATCTCATGAACTAAGCAGAGCATCTAAATGAAAGTTTCACCAATCTCTGAAGAATTTATTTATCTTTCATTTAAAACAGGATTCATTGAAATCGGGATAGATTTGCGGTTGCTACAGTAAAAAATCTGCGGGATTGTTTTTCTTTTTGACGGACCCTGTATATATTACCAACCAACTGTAACATTAAGATGTTATAGATGCCGTGGTTAACACAGCCTGCAAAGAAGCTTGGCTGTTTGGGTTGATTTCATGATGATAACGACCTGAGTCCTATACTCATTAAAAATTCAAATACGTATATAACAATAGCAGCAGAAAACGGTCACCAAAAATTTTAATTCAAAGCAAAAATTCTTCAAACGTCTAATCCACGAATCCGTGCTATTAGGGTGCGCGATAGGGCCAATTAACTAAAAGTCATCTGGCCTGGCAGAGTTTATGATGTAATTTCTAACAATGTCCTGATTACTAATTTATTTCTACATATCTAAAATATTGAAAAATCAGTTTTTTGTCTTTTCTAATATGCAATTTTATCCCAGATGAGAAGGTGTTGGGGAATGGCTGTGGTTTTTCAGTTATTGTTTGCACTCTAGTGTGTGTTATCAATTAGCTCAAAACTCCCCTTTGTCAATTTTAGCCCATCCCCCTTCAATTACCAAATACACATTATGATCTACTTTTGTCAAACATTGGTTTGCAAGCGCGTGCTGTTTTCAAGAGCAAAGCGGTCCACCAAAAAAGCATGAAGTGGTCCATCGTACGTGGCTTGGCGAGAAAGTCAGCTTAGAAATGGCAGGTAGGATCATCTCACGGATCTGGCTGATATTAATATCTGTTAAAATAGAGCACAATCGAAGACCAACGGTGCATGCCCGGCCACCAACAACTCCCTGGAACCCGGAGCTGCGCCCCTCAAAGTTGACTCGGCGGGAGTTTTGGTGTTACTTTCTGATACTGTTATTTTGCTAGTGGATTTAAATTTTACTATTTACTGAATTTACTACAAATTCAACCCTTCAATTTAATTTTTTATTTTTATTTTACTATCAAGTAGGGATGGGCACGCTTCGTCCGGCTGCGCCGTTTAGAAAATACAAAAATACGGGCAAAATATGGTCCGAAAACGGTTTTCGCAACTTCAAGCGCAAATTCTTTTTTATGTTCGGTTATTGATGGTAGGAAGTGATGTACTTATATGAAACAGAGTACGAACTATCGAATAAGATGCATTCTGAACCATAATTCAGCCGTTAAAGGGCATTTTTTTCTCAAAAACTGAATTCGTCGTTTTTCAACATCCATTTTCTGTTGAAAGGAGCGTTTATTTAAATTGGTTTCAATCGGATTTAAAATCAGCGTAACTTGTTACCTATATAGCACCACTCTTTTTCTTAACGCAGTTTGACGCGGTCCCCATAAAATGGATTCTTTCTTAACTACTGAAAATCGGCTTTTTCGTGGATTTTTTTCGTGTTCCTGATTGTTGTGATAAAACGATGAATTTGGCGAAAAGGTTTCAATCGGTTCTGAGCACAGTAGACTTTGGGCTTTCGAATGATACAAGAATTGGCTCTCTGCTGTTTGTCGTTAACCCCACAAACGGTGTTGAAATTTCTGTAGCCCTAAATTTTTCCCATTTCAGTATTTTATTTTGTGCAACGCTTGCAATCATACTTTTTCGCATTAATTTAGCTGTGTTACGGATATTCACGGCCTTCTAGTAGATTTTAAACAATCAAGTGAGTTGCATCTTCGTAAATCGCGCCACAGAAAATCAGTCCCAGTTGAAACGTGCGACCAAATGCTAATTACTAAACTGCGCGGCTCACACAAAAACTGTTTTTAACACGAATTTCTCTAATTCTTCATGAAATCAAGTGCGGTTTTTTGCGTAATTTATCGCATCCGGTCATGCTATCGCCGTTTTAGCATAAACTTTTTCTTGTAGCGCGAGTTATTCAAATATATTGCCCATAATAAAAATGGTACCAAGTGCGCCATAGAAAAGTCCTTCGCAGGCGGCTGTCATTAAATCGCATTTTTCCAATTTTAATGAAATCGAATGCGGTTTTTTGCCTGAATTGTCCTATGCGGTCATGCTATCGGCCCTTTTAGCATATTTTCGCTGTCGTAGCGCGAATTATTAAAAATGGTCGCCCATACCTATATCAAGCAGCTCCGATTTTACTAAGGGTAAGGGATGAATGCCGCGATTTTACGCAGTGAGCAGTGTTGTTCCCAGTAAATTTTGTACAGGGTGTTCTGATTACTAATTTCTTTCTACTTATCTTAAGATCTAGGAATATCTGTTTTATATCTTTTCTAATGTGCACTGAAGTAACCCAACTAAGGTGTTGTGCATTTATCCGCAATGTATGGCTTTTCGGGTATAGTTTGCACTTAGTGTTATTATCAACCAGCTTACCTTTGTTAATAGAATTCTCTATAGCTCTAATTAAATCAGATATCGCAGAAGCGTGTCACACCTTTAATTGAAGCGCAAGTAACAAGGTATATGACCGTTTCGTGGATCTGGTCGATTCCGCTGCTTATTTCAGTTCCCTTCCACTTGTTACTAATCATCGTTCTAATTAAAACAAAGGATGCTACTTTACAACGTCCCTTTCACCGTATGTTGTTGTCCTTAAGCATAAACGATCTATATACGGCACTTGTAATCAGTTTGAGTGGTCCTTTCATTCATGTCTTGCCTTACCACAGCTATACTGAAGTCCTATTCAACTTTGACCAAGTTTCCATCTTTGCTGGGCTAGTTGGCGATGACGTCATTTTGACTGCAATCGGACTAAATAGACTGATCAATTTTGCCAGACCTTTGCATGTGAATACTGTAAGTTATCCGTCTTCTAGAGGTTGGGGAAAATTATAGTGAAATTGTTCCAGATTTGGCGCCCGATTTTTACGCAACTTTCAATTGCAGCCCAGTGGCTGAGTCATTTTGCCATGGTGGCAACTTTTTTGGTGCCCGGTGGGAAGGTAAAATTTGAGATTATCAACTATTGTACAGTCCGGCACTTAACGCCGTTTATAGTACCGGCACCATGTAGTGTATGTAGTGGCACCATATATGGTACCCCCAGTTTCGAGGACTGTGGTGGTACCTTATACACACTACCATATATGGTACGAAATCTGAACAGAGTGGTACCATATACTGTATCATATACAGGTACCGGTACCGGTACCAATGCGAAGGTAGGTACCATACGTATATGGTACAGCTACCATAAACGGCGTTAAGGACCTGACTGTTGTACATATACAGGGTGTGTCAAAAAAAAACAACCCAGCAGAGTTTTTGCTGTAGCAACCGCAAATCTTAACCGATTTGAATGAATCCTGCTTTAAATGAAAGACAAATAAATTCTTGAAAGACTGGTGAAGGCCCTATTAAGATACGATGCTTAGTTCCTGAGATATTTTCCTTCAAACTCAAAACAGAGATTTTGGCAGTGAACAAGAGCGATTCCATTGCACTTCACAACAAAACGGATTCCTACTGCTGAGGGGCAACAAGACTTTTACAAATGAAGTAACCAAGCATGTGTGGCACCAGAAAAACCTCGTTGCGTTAGCCCTGAGCAGTAGGAATCGGTTTTATTATGAAGTGCAACAGAATAATAAAAATCGCTCTTGTTTATAGCCAAAATCTGTTTTGACTTTGAGTGCAAATATCTCAGGAACCAAGCATCATATCTTAATAAAACCTTCACCAAACTATCAAGAATTAATTTATCGTTCATATAAAATAGGACTCACTGAAATTGGTTGAGATTTGCGGCTGCTACAGTAAAAAATCTGCTGGGTTGTTTTAATCTCTGTTGTGCACAGCCAAAATCTCTGTTTTGATTTTGAAAGCAATTATCTCAGGAACTAAGCAACGCATCTTAATAAAAGCTACACCAATCGTTCAAGAATTTATTTATCTTTCATTTAAAGCAGGATTCATTCAAATCGGTTGAGATTTGTGTTTGCTACAGCAAAAAATCTGCTGGGTTGTTTTTTTTTGACGCACCCTGTACATAAGCTGAGTATGCCCCCTGTACTAATGCAGAGCATGTTTTATTAGTTCAAAATCATCGAAACCAATGTCACCGATAAAGGCTGGATTGCACTTGTGGAGTATGAAGCAGTCAACGAAATTAGAGCAGCTATTTTCACATCATTCGGCACTGTGGCTGGCACTACCATATCCTTCATATACTTGGCGTCTACTGTAATGCTTATACGTCACAAATGCAGTCAAACTGTTTCGATTGGACAAGGTAGTACAGTTTTGATCTTTTGAAAAAAGGTATTCTGCAGCAAGAAAGTTATAATCTTGGCAATTACTAAAAGGGGCGATGGGGCGATGGGGCGACGGGGCGTTTTCGCGGTACGGGAGCGGTCTGATTCCGCTCGTGTCTTGTCAATACTCGGCTCATCACCCCCACACTTTATCGCATCAAGTTTTTCCTGCCACTCCCTACGATTTGCACACAACGATCTTCGGCGAAGTACTATCGCTAGAATCGGCCAATTCAGTAGTGGAAACGATGACTTTCCTTCAGATTGTGAGGAGTTTAACTCTTCCAGCTGCTATACTTCGTCCATGCCTTCTGGGCTTTCACTTTCTTCTGTTCTGGCCAACTCCGATTCGCCATGCCGAAATTTATCCCAAGAATCGGCCGATTCAGGAGTGGAAATTGACAAAACTGACGATTTTTTCTGATTGCAACGATTTCACCTCTTCTGGCCTCCATAATTCTTTGGGCCACCAGTAGCACCTGGTCTGGTCCACTTCAAACCGTTACACTAAAGTACTATCTTAAAAATCGGCCGATTCGGTTCGCGAAGAAATTGAAGCTTTAATAAATATAGAAACAACTTTATACAACGTACATGTACACCAGATACAATCCAGAAATCTATTAGAGAGAGCTCCATTGACTCATTAGCCCCCAATGGAATCAGATCCACTGTGGGGCACTGATATAAAAACAGTAGTTCGGTTCAAGCAGAACCTGGTGACATAACATTACACTAAAGTATACATTCCTATACAATTTCATGCGCACGTCAAACGTGCTATTGATATCATCCCTCCCTTAACAATTTCAGAGCTGACAAACAGAACTGGATTTGGGTACAGTTAGGAGAACACATAGTACAATCAACGTACTTTTGCAACCACATACTGCTACAAGTGTATGTAAAACTTGCGTATCATAATCGATTAATGCTCGGTGAGTACACAATGGCGCCATTTCTGATTGTAACCTATTCATCATTTTTTCGTCGCTCCTTCAGCGATGCCCAAATTTTTTCTGATTGTGCCGTTGCAGCTCAGACAGGTCGGGCTTCAAGAATACATTGCACCAAGCTGCTTGTTTGCGTATTTGCTTAGCGTTAATACTCAACTACTGTTATTTTACTAGTGGATTTTTATTTTACTATTTACTAAATTTACTACAAATTCAGCCTGTCAATTTAATTTTAATTTTCGTTTTACTACCAGGCAGCTCCGATTTTACTAATTTTTGTTTTACTAATAATTCTACTAATTTTACTACTATTTTACTACGATTTTACTAGTCATAACGTGGAATTTTGAATCACTGATGTCAAGATATTGTGAATAATTGATGTTGGTCCTAATATTTGCTAAATTTGATCGTGATACGAAGTTTTCCACAACTGTAGACACAAAAACGTGTGAAATTCGACTTACAAAAAGTGCGCCCACACATCTTTTATTGCAAAATTGATCAAGAATTTGGCTGGAATTGACCAAAAACTAGTAAAATAGTAGTAAAATTTTCATTTTACTATTGACGGTCTTTGTTAATTTAATTTAATTTTTACTTTACTATTGGCTCTTAATTTTACTTTTTACTATTATTTTACTACTAGTAAAATACCACTAGTATTACTAATTTTTGTTTTACTATACTATAGTAAAATAACAGTATACTCAACTAAGTTCGGCATCGGTTCTCGTTGGGAACAGTCACAAGCAGAGGGCGAGAACTGCCAGCAACCTTCTAGTGACCCAAACGCTTTGCTTTTGACACTTGAATCAATCGACCCCCGACCTGTTTCGCAATCTGCCTCACCTTGGCAGTATAAGCTTCCAAGCTGTCTATCTCTGGTAGCTTTCAAAAGTTTTGCCTCCTAAAATTTTTCTATCTCTGTAACTTCTTGCTCCTTGTATTTTTCGGGATGTTTTAGTCCCGCTTTAATTTCTTAACGCCTGCAAAGAAAGAACACCCCGGAAATTTTCAGAACCCAAAATTTTCAATAAAGCGGGACTAAAAACATCCCGACAAATAGAAGGAGCAAGAAGTTACAGGGACAGAAAAGTTTAGGAGGCAAAAGTTTTGAAGGGTACAAATTCTAAGGGGGTGCAAAAAAGCAAATTTCAGGGACAGAAAAAATTTAGGGGGTACAGGTTTTGAGTAGGGAACGACCGGAATTCCGATTCCGATTCCGATTCCGATCGGAACTGGCAGTTCCGATTCCGATTCCGATTCCGAACTCAGAGGTCTCGGAATTTTTCGGAACTTTGGCTAAATTTTTAGGAAAACAAACATCAATTCTATGCGTACTATTGCGTGTCTTCTTTGCTGTGCAATTGACAATCTGCATAGCTTAGTAAGCCATAACCTACTGTAATCCCACTAAGTAAAAAAAAAGTTAGCACTACTCCATTGTGGAAGCACCTTTTTGTGGAGGCGAGATATTTTGAAAGATTAGCGTTTAAGAAAGATTTAGAAGCCTTCTGGAGGGTAAAATAAGCAAAAATTAGCTGTTTTAGTCCATGCATGATTTACTGTATTACAGTGTTTCTTATTTTCGGCAGATTTTTTCTTCTTACTCCACCACAAAGGGGTGTACCAGACCGCACCCCCTGGGTACAGTACTAATACATCCTGTATCACTAAAATGACAAATTTCAATTGAATTACAAACGTTTATCTTAGATAAGAACAGAGAAATTGCGCTAATTACTGGTGTACTAATTAGAAAAGCGGACAGTATAAGACCTTTAGTTTATTAACGCAAAAAAGGTTTTCTATACCTACTGTAATCATTGGTCAATCTTTTCGATTTTTTCAGGTCACTTTTTCAGTTCAACAGCGATTTTAGTTTAGTAGGTCCTAATTAGTATTGGGCATTGGGGCATAAAAAACATAATACCAAACCTGGAAAAACCCCCAATCCACCCACTACCCAATACCAGTTCGCACTCTACTGAAAACGTTGAAAAATTGTTGTTTTAAAGTATAATTTACGCGCTTTGAATTTTACCTATTGATGGTTGGCGATTTTAATGCATTGTTATCATTTGACATGGTGATTTGTACTGGATGTTTGCATGGAATTGTAAAGGATGGTTGCGCAAACACTGTTTCTTTGCCAAAAACAGGTTATTCCAAAATTTTAAGCTCATTTTCAAAAAAGTTCCGATTCCGAAAAATTCCGATTCGGAACTGTACTTGAGTTCCGATTCCGATTCCGATTCCGATCGGACCCAAAAATCCGGTTCCGGTCGTTCCCTAGTTTTGAGGGGTACGAATTTTCCGAGACAAAAACACCTTGAGAAATACTAAACAAGGCAGAGCCAGAGTGTATCGAAGAAATACATGTAAGGGCAATCTGTATGAAAATCGTCAGTTCAACTGATTTCCACAAGCGAATTGACCGATTCTTGGAATGCTACTTCGGTTTAGCGAATCGGAGTTGCAGTTGGCCAGAAGAGTAAAAGTCAAGGGTGCATCAAAGAAGTACTGTACGTAGCTAAAAAAGCTGAAATCGTTGCAATCTGAAGAAAACTCAAAAGCTTCACCTTCTTCAGGAACCGAATCGGCCGATTCTTAGGATAGTACTTTAGTGTAACGGTTTGAAGTGGACCAGAACAGGTGCTACTGGTGGCCCAAAGAATTATGGAGGTGAAGAGGCCAGAAGAGGTGAAATCGTTGCAATCAGAAAAAAATCGTCAGTTTTGTCAATTTCCACACCTGAATCGGCCGATTCTGTTGAAATGTTGCGACAGATGATCATTTATTATGTGTACTTGTCTAAATTCCTTTCCTTTCTGTTGTGCTGTTGTGTTGTGTGCGGCTGTCAGTACCTTTCTTGTATTGTGTTTTGCCAACTAAACTCTACTAGTCAACGTGCTTCACTGATACACGCAGTTCTACGATCCATACCTTCAATTGGTTATGGGCCCAGAAGATCAGTGAAGTCGTTCTCAAGTGTCAACAGATCCACGCAGTTGTTCATAGCAAGCAATTGTGCAAGCAACTACATTGGATAGTGACATGTGTGCAAAGATGTGTGAAGATCGCGCCAGCATACCAGTTCTCGATGAGTCTAATTGGGTGCACTGGAAGAAAGTCATGCAGGGCGTGATGATGGCTAAAGGACTATGGAGAGTGGTCAATGGTTCAGACACAGCGCCGTCAGCTGGAGCAGATGCAGAAGTCTATGGATTCCAAGAGAAGCAGTATCATGCTATCGGGATCATGTTGCCTGCCATTTCTGCTACGCTCACTCATCTGATACCGTCTGATCCAGTTGATCCTCACGTCATTTGGGCAGCGCTTTTGGACCATTTTGAGTCAAGGAAACAGTACAACATCTTGTCAATGGAAACGAAGCTGGCTCAAATGTTCCTGTCTCCTAAAGATGATCCAAGTCCATGGTTCAAGAAGCGAATTGAGCTGTATGAGGCACTGAAGCAAGTAGGAGAAGCAGTGGCTGTCAAGAAACAAGTCAGCGCCACACTTGCTCTACTACCCAGCTACTACGAATCGATAAAGGTGTCTCTCACCGTTCAGCTGAGCACACAGGACCTCTCGATGAACCAATTATGCGACTACATAGTCAGTTTCTGGAAAGACAAGCAACCCAGTTCAAGCCGTAAAAAACAAGGTGAAGCCGTGTTCACTGCCAGAGGCGGAAGGCCATACAGAGGCAGAGGAAGAGGAAACCAAGGTGCATACACCAGAGGAGTGAACCATAATCACAACAGTCATGTTAGAGGGCGCAGCAGTTACTCAAGCAGAGGTCAGCACAATGTTCAAGCCAACAGAGGCATCAAGTGCTATGGATGCAATGGCTATGGACACATGCAACGTGAGTGCCCAACTGCTCAAAGGGAGGCTCACAGTCAGAAGGAGTGCAACAGTGCAACTGCTTCGCTCGCACATACACACTTATCTGCTGAAGAGTTAGTTGTGGCCCATGATGTCAAGTCTGATCGTGTTGTGGTTGATTCTGGCGCCTCAAGTCATATGACAAACAGAAGAGATGTGCTTACCGATTATGTTGTTTTGTCTCCACACCAACCTATCTATTTGGGAGATGGTCGAATTGTGAAGGCCATTGGTGTTGGAAAGATGCAAGTGGACCTGCACTACCCAGATGGTTCGTTCCTACAGCACGCCTGTCTATGCAATTGCTTGTTGGTACCAGATTTGAACTGCTCTCTCTTCTCAGTACGTTCAACAGCAGCATCAAAACAAAGACTGGTGACCTTCGATGACCACAATGCTTGGGTTGAGTCATTCGACGGAAAAGTAGTTGCAACAGGGACGCTCCACAACAATAGTTATCTTCTGAATTGCAAGCTGCGCTCCAATGGTCAATGTCAACCAAAACCTGTCTGTCTCATCAACTCAGTTAACTCGCCCACAGAAGGAGATACTGCTGGCACCAAAGAAACAACTACTAGCAACAACGAATCTAAGGTGCAAGTGCCTAGCAAAGCAGTTCCGATTAGCGTTTGGCATCAACGGTTTGGTCATTTGGGTGAGAAAAACATGCAAAAGCTGATCAATGGTAACCTGGTTGATGGCCTCAACGTCTCTTCTAAGAAGTTTCCGTTCTGTGAGCCATGTGTTGAAGGGAAAGCTCATCAGCTACCGTATCCAAAGAAGTCTGAATCTCGAGCAAAGGAGCCACTTGAACTAGTTCATTCAGATGTGTGCGGTCCAATCACTCCTCAAAGCCGAGGTGGACGCCACTACATTCTGACCTTCATTGACGACTACACTCGTTTTGTATGGGTACGAATTATACGTCAGAAGTCAGATGTGTTCAAGAAATTCAAGTCTTTGATGGCTCAACTCGAAAGAAGCACTGGCAAAAAGCTCAAATGTTTACGTTCAGACAGAGGAGGAGAGTACATGTCCAAAGAGTTTCAAAACTACCTGAAGAGTAGAGGAATTCGTCATGAGCTAGCAACAGTAGACTCAAAGCCTCAGAATGGCGTTGCCGAACGAATGAACAGAACATTGGTTGAGAAAGCCCGTGCCATGTTACAAGCAGCAAACATAGAATCAGAGTTTTGGGCAGAGGCAATCCTCAATGCTGCATATGTACAAAATCGAAGTCCAACTACATCACTGCATAACAAGACCCCTTATGAGGCATGGTGGGGCAAGAAACCTTCTGTTCAACATCTTCGAGTATTTGGTTGTACTGCATATGCCCACATTCCTAATAAGCATCGCCACAAGATGGACAAAAAGACAGACAAGTGTCTATTCATGGGCTATTCAACCTGTTCAAAGGCGTATCGACTCTGGTCTATTGAGAAACAAGATGTAATTATTCGGCGTGATGTCACATTTGATGAATCAACTATTGGTCGAGAAGGAGAAGATATACAGAAGGAGAAACTGAAGGACTCAAAGGAGCGACCAACAGTTGAAACTGTGACAGTGGAGATAAAAGATACTCATGAAGAAGACGCCAATACGTCAGAACAAGTCTGCTCAGACAATGGTGAAGATGAAAACTCAGATGAACAAGAAGAACCCCCAAACAGCGATGAAGAGACTGCAGACTCAGAAGGAGAACCAGAACCAATCAAAAGGAATCCAACTCGAATCAGGAAGCCACCAGATTGGTATGGAGATTGGGTGTTCAAGGCAGATGAAGAAGTTTATGAGCCAAGGAACTGGCAAGATGCCATGAAAACGGAACAAGCCCAAGAATGGAGGAAAGCTGCTCAATCGGAGTACAATTCACTTATGGAGCATAATACATGGGAACTTGTGGCACTACCAAAGAACAAAAAGTGCGTTGGAGGAAAATGGGTGTTTCGTGCCAAACATGATGAATTCGGACACATTTCAAAGTACAAGGCTCGTTTTGTGGCACAAGGATTCACTCAAGTATATGGACAAGATTACAGTCAAATTTTCTCGCCAGTGGTTCGATGGGAATCTGTGAGAGCACTTATGAGTATGGCTGTTCAATATGGGATGACAATTCATCAGATGGATGTTGAGACCGCTTTTCTGAATGGATATTTACAAGAAGAAATTTATATGAGACAGCCAGAAGGTTTTATCAAGTCGGGGCAAGAGAATCTGGTCTGTCGTTTGAAGCGATCTCTCTATGGACTCAAGCAATCGCCTAGATGCTGGAGACTTAGATGACAGGAAATCGACGTCTGGATATGTATTTCTGAAAAATGGTGCACTGATTAGTTGGAGAAGCAAGAAGCAAACGGTGATTGCGCAATCGACAGCAGAAGCCGAATATGTAGCGCTTTTCTACACAACGCAAGAATGCATTTGGCTGCGTCGGTTGTTAGATGAACTCAGAGACAAACTGGACAAACCAACTACAGTGTTCGAAGACAACAAGGCTACTATTCAAATCGTCTCTGATCCTGTTGGTCACCCGAAAACCAAACACATTGCTACAAAGTTTCATTTTACTCGTGATCAGATTCTGAATGGGGTGATCAGCATTGTATACTGTCCTACTAAAGAGATGCTGGCTGACTTCATGACAAAGCCTTTGCCTCGTGATCAGTTTGAGAAGCTTCGCTCAGCTGCAGGACTAACCCAGGATCCATCTGTCGAGAAGGAGTGTTGAAATGTTGCGACAGATGATCATTTATTATGTGTACTTGTCTAAATTCCTTTCCTTTCTGTTGTGCTGTTGTGTTGTGTGCGGCTGTCAGTACCTTTCTTGTATTGTGTTTTGCCAACTAAACTCTACTAGTCAACTTGCTTCACTGATACACGCAGTTCTACGATCCATACCTTCAATTGATTCTTGGGATAAATTTCGGCATGGCGAATCGGAGTTGGCCAGAACAGAAGAAATTGAAAGCCCAGAAGGCATGGACGAAGTATAGCAGCTGGAAGAGTTGACCTCATCACAATCTGAAGGAAAGTCGTCGTTTCCACTACTGAATTGGCCGATTCTAGCGATAGTACTTCGCCGAAGATCGTTGTGTGCAAATCGTTGGGAGTGGTAGGCAAAACTTGATGCGGTAAAGTGTGGGGGTGAGGAGCCGAGTATTGACAAGACATGAGCGGAATTGGACCGCTCCCGTACCGCGAAAACGCCCCCGTCGCCCCATCGCCCCTTTTAGTAATTGCCTATAATCTTTGTCTGAAGCAACTACAAAAGCACAGGGTGAAGGCCATTCCATTTATCTATCGCCAGCTTTGTCTTGCTGTAACTTTTTTGTTAGTCAATCAATTTGGCTGAAACTTTGGTACAAAATGCAAAAATTCCTTATAGGTTTTACTGTAAAAATTTTAGCCAAGTCTGTCACTTCAATCACTATTTATGCCACTTCCACATATTCACTTTGACGGCAGATAAATGAAAGTGCATAACTACAGTTGGTAGGTACTCCAAAATTTCAGCTATGTCCAGTTTCAGGTATCAACAAAATTCAAGCTCAATTTCAGGTTCAGATTCAGGTTTAAGTAAATTTTTCAAAAGCACCCAGGTGTTAGGTACTGTGGGAAAATGTCGAAATTTTTAAAACATACTAATATGACTATACATATATGTTTTTCGACAATCAAACATATAAATAACACATATATATATATATATATGTTTCTTAAAATTGAATATGCACATATTTTTAAACATAAAACATATTTGTGTAAAAGTCGCTTATTCACTTATATTTTGTCTTAATTTTAGATAATTGAAACTTGAGATTCTGAATTTCCTGTTTAAAAGGGTTTGCAACAAGTTAGATAGCATACTCAGATTCAATAAGTTTAAGTGAAAGTCAGATTTTGGAAAAGTTTACTGTCAAACACCAACCAAAAGTCTTGAAATCATGAATTCCTATAGCAAAAATATGTACAGTCATGTCTCGTTAATCCGGACCTCGTTAATCCGGATATTCGCCTTCCGGACAAGATTAGGCCAGGTCCCAATTTTCCCCCATGTTATATGACTCGTTAATCCGGATCCGGATTCGTTAATCCGGACAGAAGATTTGGGGTCCCAACTTCGAAATTTGTATGGTAAAGTGATTCGTTAATCCGGATTTGGTTAATTTGGACAAAATCCAAGCGCATTTTTTCAATTCAGGTGTGAATTTTCAATTGAATAATGCTTTTCCTTGAGTCAGAATGTGATTATTTTTGCCTTTTCAAGAGCTATAATCAGCTGAAATAAGTTTTAGGGGTTTAATTAAGAGGTACAGCTGCAGAATCTGATAGGCAACTAACAAAAAGTTGTCATTTAGACCTTTGACATGAAAAACAGCGTTTTAGCTTTGATTCGTTAATCCGGAAATTCGCTAATCCGGACAAAATTGGCCGGTCCCAACTTGTCCGGATTAACGAGACGTGACTGTATATGTTTCCAGAAACATATTGGCCACAAAACATATAAATATAAAACATATTTGACATGCAAACATATTGAGAAACATAAACATATATGTTTTCCCAAAAACAAACATATTTATGTTTTAAAACATATACATAAAACATATATGTTTCCCACAGTAGTGTTAGGTTCAGGTTCAGCAGGTAGGTACTCGAAAATAAGATCGAAAATCCAGCATCACTATGAAAACCCATGCTGCTCCGGTGGGGTTTCGCATAAATATTGAGTTGACTCACACTTTGATGATTTTAATAAATATCAGTGCTACCAAGAATGCATAAAGGAGTAGCAAGAATGTGCCGCTCAGCGGCCGGCCGAGTGTCGATGCGCTGTACCAAAATTACTGGAGGGGTCGCGATTCGCGACCCCTCCAGTAATTGCGCATGCGCTTTATTGCAGCGCAACCTGATTTCTGAGCAAGAATGACGTCAACAAAATGTTTAGCGATTTTCTACAACGGCAATTCATTGCATACTTGGTCTAAGATCTTCAATAATCACAATAACTAAAATATATGTCCAATTGCAAGATATCTGTGAAATGTATCAGGCTTTTTGCATTTGTGAAACTTTCCACTTTTAACGCAGCACACGAGCTCAGCCATGTACACATGCCACATGCTTGCATATTCTAGATTTTTTACCTTTCTTTCCCTTTATCATGTTGCCGTAGACTTAAGAAATTAATGGCGGCAGCTATATTCCCAAAGACAGATTGAATATCCCGCTCAGAAATCAGGTTGCGCTGCAATAAAGCGCATGCGCAATTACTGGAGGGGTCGCGAATTTCGCGACCCCTCCAGTAATTTTGGTACAGCGCATCGATACTCGGCCGGCCGCTGAGCGGCACATTCTTGCTACTCCTTTATGCATTCTTGGTGCCACAAATACGTACAGTTCGGAAATTTGGAAAAAATCCTGGTTTTTGCCTATTAAAAATTTAGTACTCAATTTTGCTGAGTAATTGCTGAGATAAAATGCGAATTTTCTAAGGCAAAATACAAGAAAATCTGTACGTATGCCATGCCATACTATTATTGAAGCGATAGACTGGCTAAGATTTTCTGAGTAAAAATTCTGAGTAACTTCTGTATGTTGTGTTAAAATTTTAGCCAAATCGTTTGACAAACACAAAAGTTTATGATCAAACAAACGGGCGATAGATAAATGACCCGTATATTTCTAGCCAATCAGAATTTCGGTTCTGAAATTCGTCTGGGCTTACAAGGACTGTTCCTGAGCATTTCAATTATCGGAACAATGGCGATTTTTCTTGTGCAAGTGGCTTTCACAAAGGCGATAGAAGAATTGAATCCGATCCAGCGCTTTGTTTTCGATCAGATTGGAAACTTATTCGGATCTTCGATTTTCTTTGCCGGACCGTTGATTGTGTTCGCAATGAGTGAATCGCTGCGCGTTGAAGCTAGAAAAATCTTCGCTAAATGACAAGAATAATTTAGTTATGTATTGTATTGTACATTAAGGACAAGTTTATGTAGTGTAGTGACAAAACCGTTTTTTGCTGCGTTTGAAAAAATACAAAAGAAGTTTACGTGCATATGAGCTGAAAAGCTTGACTGGTTTCACTTAGCAAACGTGTTGATGATGAATCGTGTATACACACGAATGACGCAGTTTGTTTCTGTTCTCAGTTTACCCTTCGTCTGACGCCCGGGCGCCGAACTTTGATTAATCATAATAGTTGCAAAAACAAAAAAACATTCTTCTACTAAACAAGCATTCAGAGGATTTACTACATAGTGTTTGTAGCTAAATTTGTATGTTGGTATCAGTTAGAATCGAACTAACGGGTCACATCAAGAACAACCCACAGAATGTCATAGAAAATAGCCGACTATTTTGTGTCTAAATAATTCCCAATTCAGCGCCCATTGCTTGCGAGTGGGTAAACGAGAGCAAAAAAGCCTTCCCACGCGCCTGCGTTATTTGGCTTGACTAATAATAATCAAATCACTACTGAGTCTGAATTTGAATGCGATGTGTGCCCTAGCTGCGTATGGGCGTTCAGCCGTGTCCGTGGCCAGCTAAAATGAGCTTCCTTTTGACCAAGAAAAAGCGCTTCAAGTTCAAAGTTGACTTCACCTTGGCCGATTTGAGCGATGTTCCCTTAGTGAATGCTGTTCTCTTCGCCAAAGTCAGACTTTTGGACGGCGGGAACTTTTGTCAGCAGTCTAGAAGGTCAGTTATTATATATTTTATTAATTATCCTTAGTGGAGAATTTTGTAGTTTGTCATTTTTGCGTGGTAGCCTGAAGAAACGCTAATTAATTTAATTAGACAGCGCTAATTAGCCATTGACGTAAGCAAATATTAATACGAACTTCGCCGAGGTGATGTCAAAGCTTTTAGAGTGTTGCTTGCACTGTTGCTCAGGTGAACTATAATAGGTAAAATTTTGTTTAGGGGGACCGTAGAACTTTGTTTTCACAACACAACAAACAAAGAAAAAGAAATAGTATTATTACAATAGTCAGCAGCTTACAACAGTATTGATGCAACCGCAAAGAAAAATGCCGGATACCGAACATTTTTTAGAACACCAAATACAGAATTAATGATGATGTGGTTTTAAGGAAATGCAGTAATAATTTCCGGAAATAACCTTTTCAACGCTTTCAAGCTAGGATATGACTGATATCACATTATTGAATCACCCATATTTCCCAGATAATATGTTTGTTTATTTGTTTGTTTGTTTATTTTCGACTCTTTCGGCGTCCCGCCGGGCATGTCAATACAACAAAGACACCATCAAAAATGCATACACACTTGGGAGACAATCGAATACAAGAATAAAATAAAACACACGCAAAAGAGTGAGAGAAGGCACTAACGGTACCCTAGTCATCGTAAGAATCACAGAAAAGTACAAAAGCTCATTAGAAAGTCAGTAGTAATATTGGCACTAAAACTTGCAACATTCCTAGCAGAGAAAAAAACGGGATCCAAATTATTCCACAGAGAAACTACACGATTACAAAAACAGTATTTAGAAAAATCAGTTCTATTTCTATTATACCGGCAGTAAAGTTTGAATTGGTGACCACGCAAATGATTAACTGGAGCATACGTGAAGAAATCGTTAAAATCCAGATCAACCAAATTGTGCACAATATTATGACACATCTTCAAATCAAATCTAAACCGCTGGACCTGCAGGGGTTCAAGCTCAAAATATTTTAGCCGCTCAAGATAAGGACGGGGAGGGAGGCCGCATCTAGCAAGTAGTCAACGAGTAAAATAGCGCTGAACGCGTTCGACCAGACGTACATCTTGTAACGAGTAAGGAGACCAGACTGGTGTACAGTATTCCAACAAAGGACGAACGTATGACTTGTATGCACACACTAAAGCTTGTTTACACGTGGTGACAAAACAGCGAAAAATCATATTTGCAACACGAAAGGCTTTAGCTGTCTCTTCACGACAGTAGGTAGAAAACTTAATGTCAAAAGTTACCATAATACCAAGATCACGGCACTTAGCATCAGTTGCCAGTTGAATTCCACTTAAAAAGTAAGCATTTTTTGGATTCTTAGCACACATATGCAGCACAACACATTTCGGAATAGAAAGAGACATTTGCTAAGTGTTTGCCCATGCAAAAATACGATCGAGTGCATGCTGCATCAACGCAGAGTCTACGGAGCTACAGTACAGTTTTTAACATCGTCCGCATACATCTTTCAAGATACAGTAGTAGCTATGTCTGCGATATCATTAACGTACAGGAGAAACATACACGGTCCCAAAATACTTCCCTGCGGCGTTCCCAAGATCACATCACAGTAATCTGAGCGCGCATTGCCTACCACCACACACTGCGAGCGATTTGACAGAGAAGTTGTAATCCAAAGCAGTAAGTCACCACCAATACCGTACAAAAACAACATTGTTACAGCAATCACTGGGGGCTACGCGGCTAGCAAAAACAGGGGTAACACCATCATCAATAGTAAAATAGGTACAAAAATTGTGCGACAAAATAGCAGCTTTTTGTTGGGAGCTACCCCCGATCGATAATTGCGCTTTCAGTTCACATGCCTAAACAGAGAATTGGGATCACCGCTAGACAAAACTCTGCGCTCCCTAGTACAAGCAGCTCTAAAAATAGCTTTGGTGACATCAGCAGCACATTTTCGGTAAGCTTCGCGTCCTCCAGGAGTGTGGCGACGGCGCCACAATCTTCGCTTGTCTTTCTGCAGGTTCCGTATGTACACAGGATTCACGGGCTTTACAGAAACAGTCTTATACGGTACATACTGACGGATTCCTTCTAACAGTATTGAGTGGAAAACAGTCCAAAAATCATTAACAGTAGTAACAATAGGCTGCAGTTAAGTCCGAAAACCCACTAATCTTGCTGCGAACCAAAAATACGCTCGAAAATTGGAAAAATTTGCATGAAAATTCAACTTTTGGCTGCCCCCACCCGACTTAGGCCAGACCCCCGATCCCAAGTTGGGGTGGGCAACCATGTATGGTCGCATAATATAGTGATCTATAGGGTGATGATTTTTGTATCTTACTGATTTTCCAGCTCTCAAGAAAGTACTATTATTGCAGTTTTTGGTGTCAGCGTTTGGTGTTGAAAAATGAGCCTTTCGAGCATCTCATCTGACATTGCTTGGCAACCGATTATAGTAATAGATATGGTTAGGTTCTTCTAAATGAATAGCCTATAATGGGTGCAATGACGCACAGAAGTCACAGTAACAAAACAAAGTCAGTTAATTAAAAGCGACTAACATTCAGGTGTCACTGCGATTATTGCTAATTGACAACTGAGCTTTTTATGCTGTCCCACTCAGCAACGAAATTTATGCATAACTGCGCAATTTGCATACATCCGGGTTGCACTAAAGCTGCAGAAAATTCCAATAACCCGACCGGCGGCCCCTTGCCGTTATTAAATTTTGGTCTGCCTCAGAGTACTGCATGGCACCAGATCTGTCTACTGTATTGTATTGCAGTTTTAAAAGACTTCCCTATAAGGGCACAGCAGTACAGTAACGGGAAATTGGGCTGCAACCGTTTCTGCAGTATACTAACCACCACCATATGTGGTATCCTCACCTTCGCATTGGAATATGGTACCAGACATTGGCTAGTATGACGGCTGAGGGGGGTAGAATTTTCAATTCCTGAGGGGAGTAGGAACGTCTGAGGGAAGCCAAAAAGTCCGATTTTGGCTAAAATTAAGGTTTTTTGGCTTATTTTTCATGAAAATAAGTTAAAATAAGCTATTCTGAGCTGATTTACACCTAATCCAGGCATAATTTTATCATAATTTTCTAGACAAAATTCTTCCAAAAAATTCCTGTGAGGGCAGCGTCTGGCTGGGGGTAGGTTAGAGTAGAGTTGTAAAAAAAATTTTTTTTGAAAGCCAAAAAAAGCTTTTTTTATGAAAATTTTTCATTTCGAAATTTTTTTTTCAAAATTTTTTCCTAACATGAAATATAGCTTGTAGGAGATGCAAGGATGCATCAGAAGCAACTTTAAATACAAAAGCTGATAGTTTGGTTCAAACATAGTGTTACAGCATGAGAGTCGATATTCTACCTGCAGCATTGCTCACAGAGTGGCTGCTGCCCTTCAAAACCTATTTTTAGGCTTAGAATAGGCAAGAAATTGATAGAACTGCACTGCTAATGTATTTTTAGGCTAAATTCAGCGATTTTCCCCCAAGATTTCCATACTGTGAATAAAATAAAAAATTTTCGAAATGGGCCTTCAAAAAAAAGCTTTTTTTAAAAAAAAGCCTTTTTTTTAAAAAAAAAGAGCCTAACAACACTAGGTTAGAGCCTGAGGGGGCAACACCCCCTCAGCCCCCGCTTTGCCCATATCTGTATGGTACCACTTCGTTCAGATTTCGTACCATATATGGTACCGGCACCCGTGGTAATGGGTAGGAGAGTTTCATACTACGGTACCACCACAGTGCCTGAACGTATATAGTGCCACTAGCCTAGGTACCGGTACCATATATGGTTCCAGTTCCATAAACGGCGTTATGTGCCACTGCCAGACTGATGTATGGCACCGTTTTCTTGCGTCCTACCTTTTCTCAATTAACTACCTTTTGTCAATTACGTCCTACCTTTTCTTAACCCATCAGACAGTTTAAGGACCCGACAAAAAATATAAGTACTAGAAAGTAGAGTGCGAACAATACCTGAAAACCCCAATACCCAATATCAATACCTGAGATCCCCAATACCCTAGCCAAAAAAATTGCATTTCAGTGAACAGGTGCAGTGGTGTACACAGGATTTCTTTCACAGGGATTAAAAGTTCGAAGAGGCCTGGTTGGGCCATTGTGCAACTACGGCGAGAAATTTTGAAAAATTAGCCTTTAAGAAAGCATTTGGAAGCCGTTCTGGAGGGTAAAATAAGCAGAAATTAACAGTTTTAGTCCGTACATGATCTACTGTATTACAATGCTTCTTATTTTCGGCAGATTTTTTCTTCTTACTCCACCGGAAAAGGGTGTACCAGACCCGCACCCCTGGGTACAGTACCAATACATTCTGTATCACTAAAATGACAAATTTCAATTGAATCACAAACGTTTGAGAACAGAGAAATTGCACTGATACTGGTGTACTACTTAGAAAAGCGGACAGTATAAGACATTCTTAACCGTTAGTTTATTAACGCAAAAACACTTTCTACACACCTAATCATCGGTCAATCTTTTCGATTTTTTCAGGTAAGTTTTTCAGTTCAACAGCGATTTTTTCGATTTTTATTGGTCCTAATTTGGGGTATAAAAACCCCAATACCAATACCTGGACAACACCCCAATACACCCAATACCAGTTCGCACTCTACTAGAAAGATCTCCATTACTAAGAAGCTGGCTCAGAAATCACTAATTTCTAACTTAAAATGTAATAGAATTTCTAGAGAAATCGGTTGCAGCCGTAGTCCGCTGGGAAGGCCACAGTTTGTTTGCGATTTTATTATTAGACGTGCCCCAGCTCCTCTGAAACTTCTAAGTGGAATGCAAACGAATCAGTGACACACCTAGAAGAGGCGTGTTATGTGTCAGAAAGAAAAGGCGCCGCTGCCGACGGTTGGACCAAGTTTTGGAATCGATATTATTTTACGCTGGCCAGCCGGGCGGGGACCGTTGTTTAATAGAGGACCGACGGCGCTATAATAATTGTGGCGCCCAACCGCCTTCTTTGCTTGCACAGCAAATGTTTGCTCTCGACACTGAGGTGTGCCTTCAGTGTTGCTTTTCTTTTCCTTCTAATAGCCGCCCACTCTATTCAATTACAATCAGGGGCCGCTTCCGGGTTGCCCATCTGTAGTAGTTTCATACGTGTAACCGGGGGTTGAGATGATATTTCCGCCCCCTCCCTCCGATTGTTTCAGACTAGTAATTTTTTGAGCAAATTTTTGCAATTTCAGACACAAGAATTTCCAAAGTCGCCTGTAAAACTGCTGTATTTCAGCCAAAATTAGCGATTTTGAGGGGTTTTTAGTGCCCAACACACTCCCCCTTCGGTGGTCGACCTGTTACATGTATGCCTGGTTTCTTATATATTTTTGTAAACTTTCGCAAAGTCGGCAATTTTCTCACGACTGAACTGGGTCGATCATTTTGTATTAACTTTAACCGGTACGAAATGCCTAAGTCCATAAATTGACAAAGCTAGAAAATTGAGGACAACGATTTCGTTTGCCTTTAATTCGAGTGAGATATTTGCAATATCCGCTAGATAGCTAGCTTGTCATGATGGTTCAGTGTCAGGATTATCTCAGGGCCAAGTCTGGTTGTCGTCCTAATTACGCAAATTTTTTATTAAAATTAATTTTGCACTATGCTTTTTAAGGTCTAAGCTGATAAATTAGTTCAGAGTAGAGTTCTCTTTATTTGACAGATTGGCCTTTTATTAATTGCACAACATTGTAGCGTGCACTGCAAGAGTTTCAAGCAGCCATGAGTTTAGGTAAATTTCTGAAAAATCACTACAAAAATGTCTCAAGAAGGCTGTTGAAACTTGCATAATTCTTCTACACAGTGTTTCCATATAAAAAACAGCTCAAAATTAATTAGTTCCTTAGTCTGAACGCTTCAAATGTTCTCTTCAGGGGAACGACATTCAAAAGTGCCATCATGTGCGCGCACTGCACAGATTATGTTTAAAAACAAACAAACAAACAAACAAAAGTCTCTTGTGAACAGAGATCAGCAAAAGATTGTCTTTGCTGTGTACTTGCACTTGCTTACTAACTTCACCAGAATCTCGTATGAAAGCTATGTCTTGTTTATATGTAGATCAGGCGCATAAAAGTTAGTGATTACATGAATATGTGATCGCAAAATGCACTGAAACAAATTTATTGCTCACCTACTTTTTAGAGCACACAAGTTTGTTTTCTATCTCTGCACCGCTTTTTGACACTTCCAACTTTTAACCTGTCTAACAGAAAAAGAATCGGCCGTTTCGGAACCAGTTCTGCTTGAAGGCTGTAATTTTGGCCGATGAAAGTCGATTTACAGTTCACTTCACTTGAAAAGCCAGACAGATTGATTGGCTGAAAGATTAAAGATAAACTTAACTTTATAAATAGACACAGTTGTTAAAATATTTTGAAGGCCAAAAAATTGAAAATCGTCTGTGCTAGTACAGGTACTTACAACAAAATTTTCACTTTTACACCTCAAAGCACTTAACTAACCAGTTCGAAAACGAATACACAAGCCTAAACACTGCTTACAAACAACTACATAATTCACCAAAAATTGCCTTTATAGGCACTTCTTGTTGAATTTTAAAGAAGCATTTCTAAAGCAGTTAGACTAAATAAAAGCGAAGTACAGGGTGATTCACATATCCCGCCAGGTTTCGCAAGCTCAGAACTTTTTTGTTTGTGGACCGAATTGGCTGATTTTTGGGTATGATATGTGGATATAGTTCGCATTTTACTGAAAGTGATTGAAAACAGTGACCACCACGTTGAAGTGCATAACTAGTGACATAGTGCATGGAATTTGTTGAAATTTGAAACAGTAAAATGCGAACTGAGTCCACACATCACATTAAAAAATCAGCCGATTCGGTCGACAAATAAAAAAGTTCTGACCTTGCGAAACCTGGCGGGATATGTGAATCACCCTGTATTTTGCAGCTTGCTAGATAAAATGTTAGTTGCTCTGAGCTAATTTACTAACAATTGCAGTTATGTATGTGAAGTTTCGACTTAATTAGCATAAAATTCTGTACACATCTTACAACAATTCTAGGACACCGTTGGTTTGACTCTACGATTTGCGATTGAACCAAACAGTTTCAGAGTGGAGGTCTGCCACCACCACGTCTGCTGGGCCGAGCTGTTCCAGTTCAGCTGTCAGATAGCTTCCGACCCACAAACTGGCATACTGGAGTCTTGTCTATGTCGCATCTCAGTTCGGAAGGTAAAATGCGCTCGAATCTTTTCTCCGCCGTCCGTTAACTGCCCTTACGTCGGCATTATTTGGACCAAATCACGCATCCAATCGACACACAACTCAGTGACCCACTTATCGGCGGGGGGTGACAGTGATTTTTGACTTTGCAATCTCTGCCACCTACCTGCCTGACCGACACGGTCGGGTGGTGGCTTTTTGTTTACGCTGCCAGCTGCCCCAGCCCTGGCTAGCAGAGCCGGATTGGATTTCTGTCGGGCCGACTAGTAGGCTAACGAAATTGATTATTAGCATTGAATGCAAATTAGCTAGGGAGCGTTGGCAGAATTTCGTAGTAACCTGGTCTGTTGTGTAACTTGCGTACAGTAGATTTTTAGCCTAGCGGCGTGAAAAAACATCCTGTATAGTTAGTTGGTGAGTGAGCAAAAAACACTGCCCAATGACTGGTTTGGCGGCGACGGAGAGGCGGTTTAACACGGAGATTACCATCTAGTTACTAGGGATGTTATGTTAGTGCGCTATTTACAGTCTAAAATGGGCAGCGAGTTTTTTTGGCTTTTAGCTGTTCCTGTTTTTGCGTTTCCACTGCTAATATTAAAAAGAACCATACATGTAACAGGGGGGTCTGCCCCCCCCACTCGACTTAGACCAGACCCCCCGGATGGGGACCCCGTCCCCCGAGACGATTTTCCTGACCCCCCTCCGATTTTTCTGGCAAGTAATTCTCTGAGCGAATTTTTACAATTTCAGACAGAAAATTTTAAAAAATCGCCTGCTAAACAGCACTTTTTAGCTGTATTTCGGCCCAAATTAGCGATTTTTGAGCGTTTTTTAGTGCCCAACCACCCTCCGAAAATTTTGGCTCAGACCCCCCCGGCCGGCGCCAGACCCCCAACCCCCCTTCGGCGGATGACCTGTTACCTGTCGCAAAAATTTGCGAGAAAAATCCGAGGATGGTAAGTCCGTTGAGGGGCAGCTGTTTTTCTGCTATTGTTGATGCTCTAACTGAATGGTTCTGGCTGCTGAGTGTGGTCTGTTCAGGAGATCAAGGGAGGCAAGGCCTACCAAAAACTGGGATTCGTAGACGTCAATTTATCGGAGTTCGCCGGCTCGGGAGTGGACGGTAAGTCGCACTCCTACCTGTTGGAGGGCTACAGATCTGGCCAGCAGAGACAAGATAATTCACGTCTTCGCATCAATATCAGTATGCAATTGCAAAGCTCAGACCCCTACTTCAAAGTGTAAGTCTCACTTTGTATTGTACAGGTTGTTCAAAAAACGGAAATTTACTTCCGGCTTTAGTTTGAGCAGACGGATCCTTTAGCTTTCGGTTTCATTTGAAAGATTGTGCAATGGCCGATCGATTGGTTGGTCGTCTAGCAAAAACAAGCCACCAAGTCGTGTACTGTAACAGTGTAAAGTGAGCAACTTAAGTACACTGCTTTTTCACTCTGTTTTTCAGTTCTTTAATGTTTTATTATTCTCTTGCCTCAAATTCGAAGTGATAAGTGTGTGCTAAGTTTCACACGGAGCTCAGCGTACCTCCAGTAGCTATCAAGGAAGAGCTGAATGCCATACTTGAAGAAGAGGCGCAACGCAAGCAAACCACACTTCCAGGCATTCATTCAACTGACATGTAGTACCTCTTCGAAAACGCTGTACCAACTTGTGGACTCGGGTTTTACTTAGGTCCTCTTCTTCAAGTATGGCATTCAGCTCTTCCTTGATAGCTACTGGAGGTACACTGAGCGGGAACTACCAACTTGCGCACAACCGATTTGCGCACACGGATCGCGGGCACACCAACTTGCGCACAACCGGTTTGCGCACAACCGATTAGCGCACAACCGAATTGCGCACAACCGATTAGCGCACAACCGAATTGCGCACAAAACAACCGATTTGCGCACAAAGTAATAGTTGTGTTGTTGTGTTGAATCTAGTGTACATACGTTGTAAGGCTATGGTAATGCAGGCTTAATGGTACAGGCATGCTATGTAAACGTTATATGTAAATTTGGTTCGGTCAGCCAAACTGGCATGCATGCAGTCCAGTTTAACATTTGTTATCTCTTTCTCTCTGCCATGCCGTGCCGCTTGCCATTTGGGTCGTGGTGAATGAGG
This sequence comes from Sabatieria punctata, assembly GCA_030248155.1. Lineage (NCBI taxonomy): Eukaryota > Metazoa > Nematoda > Chromadorea > Araeolaimida > Comesomatidae > Sabatieria > Sabatieria punctata. Next base: position 136,373 of record JASANB010002747.1, read on the forward strand.
TCCGCTGCACCAACAATCATGTCGAGAGCTGGAACTCTAAGATGGCCAGGTTGTTCAACAAACGCAAGCATCCAGACATTTACTTTTTCCTGGAACGCATCCTTTCAGAACAAAATAAGGTGCAGGCCGGTGGATTTAAGGAAATCGCTAACTAAATTCTAAATGACTTTTCAAACAATTTCAGGTAAACACGCAACTATGTAGATCAGATGGCCGCGAGTGCAGCGCTGGTTTGGCGCAATCCAAAATACGAATGCATCGATGGCAAAATTCGCAGACTGGCCGAGCGTTACCAATTGGGTTTGATCGAGCGCATGGCGTTTCTAAGAGGAATAGGGCACTGCTTCACACAGCCAAAACGCAATCAGTTATAAAATTTATGTATTATAAATCTATCTGTTATAAATGTAACTGTTATGTAAAATTACTGTAGGTGTCTATAACTATATTGTGCTGCAAAAAAAGTAAAAGTGTTTACGTAAAAAAATTGTGCGCAAATCGGTTGTGTTGTGCGCAATTCGGTTGTGCGCTAATTGGTTGTGCGCAATTCGGTTGTGCGCTAATCGGTTGTGCGCAAATCGGTTGTGCGCAAGTTGGTGTGCCCGCGATCCGTGTGCGCAAATCGGTTGTGCGCAAGTTGGATAGTCCCCACTGAGCTTCGTGTGAAACTTAGCACAAACTTACCACTTTGAATTTGAGGCAAAAGCATAATAATACATTAAAAACTGAAAAACAGAATGAAAAAGCAGTGTACTGACTGAAGTTGCTCACTTTGCATTGCTACAGTACCCGACTCCGTGGCTTGTTTTTGCCAGACGACCAACCAATCGATCGGCCATTGCACACTCTTTCAAATGAAACCAAAAGCTAAAGGATCCGTCTGCTCAAACTAAAGCTATAAGTAAATTCCCGTTTTTTAACAGCCTGTATTTTGCTTGTTTTGTTAGAAGACATGGGCCAGCATTTTGGCTGAGGGGGGGGGGTAGAATTTTCACTTTCTGAGGGGGGCTGAGAGGGGTAGGAGCGGCTTAGGGGGTGGTAAGCCAAAAAGTCCGATTTTTGGCTAAAATCAAGGTTTTTTGGCTTATTTTTATTAAATTATTAAGTTATCCTGAGCTCATTTGCACCTAATCCAGGCAAATTTATATCATAATTTTCTATACAAAATTCTTCTAAAAAAGTTCCTGAGGGGGGTATTGGCCGGCTGAGGGGGGTAGGTCAGAACCTGAGGGGGCAACCCCTTCAGCCCCCCTTTGCCCATGTTTGTTCTCGTGTAGAAAAGTCGACTTTGCAGGGAGACTCGTTTGTAAAGCATAAAACTGTAACATTCTTCGGTCGGCGAATGAACTGTAGAAAAGTGTAATTAAACAAATTGAAGAATTTTTTGCCAACGCTCTTTGTTCGATCTTCATTCACTGGTAGACATGTCGAAATGATGCTGTTGTTTTTAGTTGCACAGCGTTTTTCCTTTTCTTTCCGTCGTCCAATTTGATATACTCGGAGCCATACATGTAACAGGGGGGTCTGCCCCCCACGCGACTTAGGCCAAACCCCCCAGACGATTTCGCCGACCCCCCCTCCGATTTTTCTGGCAAGTAAATTTTTGAGCAAATTTTTGCAATTGTTTTACAATTTCAGACAAAAATTGTCAAAATTGCCTGGAAAACAGCGCTTTTTAGCTGTATTTCAGCCGAAATTAGCGATTTTTGTCGATTTTTCGCCAAAAAATTGCGGTGTTTTTTCGATTTTTGAGCGTTTTTAGTGCCCACAACCCCCTCCGAAAATTTTGGCTCACACCCCCCAGTCTCCTCCCCTTCGGCGGATGACCTGTTACATGTATGCTCGGAGCTAACAATCTCACCCAGCCGGAAAGGGGTCTGGCGATTTTTTTCTGCACGACTGACTATGAATACACCTTGAGTAGGGCACTTAACGGCGTATTTACAGGGTCCGCCGAAAAAGACAACCCAGCAGATTTTTTGCTGTAGCAACCGCAAGTCTCAACCGATTTGAATCAATCTTTTTTGAATGAAAGACAAAAATTCTTGACAGATTGGTGGAACGTTCATTAAGATACTCTGCATGGTTCCTGAGATGTTATTGGCCTTCAAAGTAAAATCAGAGGTAATGAACAGCAGTGATTTGGATTATACCGTTGCACTTCATAATAAAGCAGATTCCTACAGCTAGGGCTAAGATCGGCTTTACTGGTGACACACACTCTCGGTTACTTCACCAGTAAAGTCTTTTTAGCCCCAGCAGTAGAAATCTGCTTTATTGTAAAGTGCAACGGAATCGCTCTTGCTCATTACCAAAGTCTGTTTTGACTTTGAGTGTAGTATCTCAGGAACTAAGCAGAGTATCTTATCTTGATAAAACTTTCACAATTGTTTCAAGAATTTATCTATCTTTCATTTGAAAAGGATTCATTCAAATCGCTTGAGATTTGCGGTTGCCATAGAAAAAAATCTGCTGGGTTGTTTTTCGGCGGACCTTGTGTATCTGTCACGGGAGTGGTGGCATATCGCGGTACCTGTTAAACTTCAAACTTTACCATGGCAGCCCCTTTGTGTGAGGGACTATCCAACTTGCGCACAACCGAATTGCGCACTTTTTGCTGCAGCATAATAATATAGTCACAATACAACTGGCGAATATTGAACAGACAACAACAGTAATCACATAACAATTACATTATTTAGCACAATTTACACGACAATTTAAAAACAATAAACATGACATTTTATAGGTGGTTGCGTTTTGGCTATGCGAAGTAATGGCCTATTCCTCTTAGAAAAGCCATGCGCTCGATCGAACTCATTTGGTGATGCTCGGCCAGTCTGCGAATTTTTCCATCGGTGCGTTCGTATTTTGGATTGCGCCAAACCAGCTACAGAAAAGTTAGGCTCATCTGAAAAGTAGCAACTACCGTTTAATTGTTGCAGCTGCCGACACGACACAGCGGGTATGATCAAGCGCATGGCTTTTCTAAGAGGAATTGGCCATTACTTCGCATAGCCAAAACGCAACCACCTATAAAATGTCAGTGCTATGATAATTGTGAGTGTAAATTGTGCTAAATAATGTAATTGTTATGTAATTACTGGTGTTGTCTGTTCAATATTCGTCAGTTGTGGTGACTTTATTAGAGTAGAATTCTTCAATTTGTCTGAAATTGCGAGTTTAGCCTCGATTTGGCACAATGGTCATCGAGGCATTTTAGCGTTGTCGGCGCAAATAACGATGACATAATGAGCAAAATTTAGCTTAGAATTGTGGTTTGTTTCAGTCCATTCAAGCTGACCCAGTCTCTCAGCGAGCAAGGACAGTTGAACCCGGCCGACCGACGGGCACCCTCCCTCTTCCCCCTCGCACACCAAGAACGGCGCCGCCACTGAGGACGGTCTGTCGGTCCACTCAGGCTCTTCCGGATTTGAGAGTCTCGGTCACAGACTCCCCCTGCTTCCAGAAATCCCGCACTCGGTCAGTCTCTGTTTCTCTCTACTTTCCTTCATTTGCAGTTTTGCAATTTGTTGTATTGTCCTTTTGGAGAATCTATCAGTCGGACACTTAACGCCGTTTATGCTAGGCTAGTGGCACCATTTATGGTACCCTTATCTACGCATTAGTACCGGTACCATGGTACCAGTCTGCTCAGTAGTGGTACCATTATGTTACCGGCACCAGACATGGGCAGAGGGGGGCTGAGGGGTTGACCCCCTCAGGATCTGACCTACCACCCTCAGCCGCCCGCTACCCCCCTCAGGAATTTTTTGGAAGAATTTTGCATAGAAAATTATGATAAAAATATGCCTGGATTAAGTGTAAATGAGCTCAGAATAGCCTATTTTAACTTATTTTAATGAAAAACAAGCGAAAAAACCTTGATTTTAGAAAAAAATCGGACTTTTTTGCTTACCCCTCGCCCCCCCCTCAGGCGCTCCTACCCCCGCTCAGGAATTGAAAATTCTACCCCCCCCCCCCCCAGCCGAAATGCTAGCCCATGTCTGACCGGCACCTGTGACCATGTGTAGGGGCAGACAGGGTCTAGCATTTCGGCTGATGGGGGTAGAATTTTCAATTCCGGAGGGGCTGAGCGGGGTAGCTTAAAAATTCGATTTTCCACAAAATAAGCATTTTTACGACAATGGTACCGTTTTATAGTGTTTTTGACAAAATTTAGTGCTTATTTGCAAAACATGCTAGAAAATAATCGCACTAGAGCGGTGTGCCACTTTCCCTTCCAATTCGTTTTCTTCTTCACATTCATCAGTTCGTCTGACTCCCTTCCAGAAAGAAAGGAAATTCCAAACTAAAGTCGGTAGCGACCATAATGGATGAGAAAGTCTCAATATTAACAATAACATGATAAAAGCCTCAAATAAGGTAGTAACTACGTACTATAAAGCCATTTTTGAAAAACACAGCTCTGAACACAGTTTGTGATGTTTTGTGAGGTATTCTTGCGAACAAAAAAGGGAGCGTGGGCCGATAGAACCAGACATAAACCAGCCGATGCAGGCATTAGGTTAATATTACAGCTACCAAACTGCATTATGAGCCAAAAAATTCCTGAGGGGGGTAGGTCAGAGCCTGAGGGGGCCAACCCCCCTCAGCCCCCACCCTTTGCCCATGTCTGTCTGTGTACGGGTACCATATGGTACCAGCACAGGGCTTCGGCGATTTGACCAATTCTGTACCCCTCTGGGGGCGAAACCGGCGTACCCCCTTCCTTGGCCCGGACCTGCTGCATGTCCGATATTAGTGGGCTCTAATTTTCCATTGCTCCGGACAGGCCACTCTCTGTTAAGAGCATTTCAAAGGCTCTCTCACTGCTGTTTTGTCTCTGAGTCCTCACTCTAAAAGTGTCAAAGGGCTCTGGTTTTTTGCGGAGAGAACGAAATTCAATCGGTCAGGGAGGGTGCTAAGAGAGAGTTGTTTGGCCTTTGCAGCAATATCGACCGGGGGCTGGGCGCGCTGGTTTTTGCGGCATAAAAAAGCGCAGCCTCTTAACGCCGCTAACCAATGACGCAATTGGTTTGGTGCTCCAATAGCTCACAATCAATCTTGCCCGCTCCTCTCTCGGCACCAATTTACGCACTCTACACACACGTCTGTCTGGGGGGGGGCTTATAGATTTCTTCCTACTGCTTTTATCCTAACTCAACGAAAAGCTAATCAAACTCTGTTGTGTTGTTTGGTGTCGCATATCATCCCTAAAACGGACACATGGGGTTTTGGCCTATCTAGTGATCTGTGAAGAAATTAAGACGGATTTCAGCCGTAAAGCTTCAATTAAGACACATGATGACGCAAGCTTTCGAACCTTTATCGCCGGTTCATCATCAGGCTACCCACTGAAAAAGAGCAACAATCAATATCACAAAGAAACGTAACAGTCATAAAACTAAAACTAAAGCTAAGCTGTCAGAAACAATTTAGGATTACGTGCATAAATTACTACTAGAATTAAATTACTACTAGCCTATCTAGTGAAACAGATTTGTATATAACATCCACTGATCTAACCCTTCTGTCATTGTTTGTTTTGTTAGTAAACGGCTCTCTCTCTTCATTTGGTGCCGAGACCAAAATTTTGTTTGTTGTGTTGTGTTGTGCACCACTACTACCACTACATCTACCACTACATCTGCCACTTCCACTACTTCTTCCACGACCACTACTCCATCGTTCCTCAGCCGATCCAAAGCCCACCTACCAAGTCAAGCCCACCACCCACCAAGCCCACAAGCCCACCTACCAAGCCCACCATGCCCACCCAGCCAACCAGTTCGTTCATCAGTTCCATTCCGTTTCCAGTTCTTGCATCCATGTCGTTCCAAGCCATACTACAACTTCTCCGAGACCAACAACAACAACAGTATGAGCAATCCCAGCTTACCCTCCGCATGCTTCTCAAGTTTCAAGACGAACACATTCAGCTTCGACAACAGCAACAGATCCGTTTCCGTGAGCTCATCCAATCCCTTTCTCAACCTCGCGAGTCCCCAGTGACAAAGTCAAAAACCCACAACCTCCGTTCACGTTTGGCAGGAGAGAAGACAATCGTTCAGGAAGACATAGAGCCAGCTGACGCGACATCAGGTAATGGTGACAGAAGAAAGGCAACAAGGAGAAGAAGGAAAATGATGGGAAAGAAAAGAAAGATCAAGAGAAAAAGGAAGAGAAGAAGAAGGCAACGGAAGGGAAGAAAGAGAAGAGGGGAGAGAAGAGTGTTTTTGCGTTTGCGTTCGCTCTCCGAGAGATGGAAGCGTGCGTCCCCAATGACAAGACGCCAGATCAGGGCCAAGGCGCAGCAAGGAGGGAATGTCGCCCGCGCGAGACGGAGTGATCATGGCGTCAACGTAGAGCGGATGTTTGGAGGTGCGGAGTCAGCAGACGCCAGGCAGTCATCAATTCAGTTCGTTTCCTATCCCCGATTGTCAGGCACAGCGGCGGCCCAGTGGACACTAGCCTGATGGGAGAGTGATGAAACAGATTTGTATATAACATCCACTGATCTAACCCTTCTGTCATTGTTTGTTTTGTTAGTAAACGGCTCTCTCTCTCTTCACTAGCTAAGGGTTAACCCCGAACCTCCTAGTGCATAACAGGGTGACCCGTTCCCTTTGTATCTATGTGACATCTGGGATCGATTTCGACCTGCTGTAACTTTTGTATTCGTCAGTCTCTTTTGTTCAAATCTTAGCACAACTTCTAGTCGGCACAGTTGGTGTAGTGGTTTAGGCCGCAAAACCACTGTGCGCGTGGTACAGTTGTTAGGGTAAAAAATTAGTCTTTTTTGGCTAAAAAATTTTTTTGAAAAATCAATATGCAAATTAAGGGAAAAAGTGGAAAAATTCACGTACATCATGCAATTGTTTGTAAATTCTTTGGAAGCAGCCAACATTTTATCCAGCAACCTGCGTAATACTTCTTTTGCATTGAGCCTAACAGCGACTGCTTAAGAAATCCTTCCTTAGGATTCACCTAGAAGTGCCTCTAAAGACAATTTTCGGTGAAATTACGCAGTTACTGGCAGTGTTTAGAGCTGTATTGTCGTTTTCGAACAGGTTTTTTAACTGACTTGAGGTGCAAAAGTGGAAATTTTTTTGTAAATACCTGTCGGACCCATTCAAGACGATTTAAAAAATTTTTTTTTTAAATTTAAAAAAAATCAAAAAATTTTGGCCTTCAAAAAATTTTTTACGAATGTGGCGCGTGGTCGTGCGTTCATCCACTCTTCCGCAAAGAGTTGGTAGTCGGCACAAAGCCCAACCCAGGCCACCGAAAGCTGGTGACAGCTAGTAGGTAAAATGGGAACCGACTGGTAGGGAACGACCGGAACCGGATTTCTGGGTCCGATCGGAATCGGAATCGGAACTCAAGTACAGTTCCGATTCGGAATTTTTCGGAATCGGAACTTTTTTGAAAATCAGTTTAAAATTTTGGAATAACCTGTTTTTGACAAAGAAACAGTGTTTGCGCAACCATCCTTTACAATTCCATGCAAGCATCCAGTACAAATCACCATGTCAAACGATAACAATGCATCAAAATCGCCAACCAATAGGTAAAATTCAAAGCGTGTAAATTATACTTAAAAGACAACAATTTTTCAACGTTTTCAGTAGAGTGCAAACTGGTATTGGGTATTGAGTGTATTGTGATGTTTTCCAGGAATTGGAATTGGGTATTGGGTTTTTTGTGCCCCAATACCCAATACTAATTAGGACCTATTAAAATCGCTGTTGAACTGAAAAACTGACCTGAAAAAAATCGAAAAGATTGACCGATGATTACAGTAGGTATAGAAAGCCGTTTTTGCGTAAAGGTTAAGAATGTCTTATACTGTCCGCTTTTCTAGTACCACCAGTAATTAGTGAAATTGCTCTGTTCTTATCTAAGATAAACGTTTGTGATTCAATTGAAATTTGTCATTTTAGTGATACATAATGTATTAGTACTGTACCTACCCAGGGGGTGCGGTCTGGTACACCCCTTTCCGGTGGAGTAAGAAGAAAAAATCTGGGGTAATAAGAAACACTGTAATACAGTAGCTCATGTACGGACTAAAACTGTTAATTTCTGCTTATTTTACCATCCAGAACGGCTTCTAAATGCTTTCTTAAAGGCTAATTTTTCAACATTTCTCGCGCTAGTTGCACAATGGCCCAACCAAGCCTCTTCGAAACTTTAATCCCTGTGAAAGAAATCCTGTGTACACCTTGTCACTGAAATGCAATTTTTGGCTCAGTTACGCAAGTATTGGGTATTGGGGGTCTCAGGTATTGGTATTGGGGTATTGGGTTCTTCAGGTATTGTTCGCACTCTAGTTTTCAGGCTTCTTCAAGTGACTAATGTCACCTTCCGAAATGTGTTTTGCCACTTTAAACGTCCATTCACTGGCTTTGATAAAAATCTTTGAGGCGTTTGAAGACTGCCGAGTGCTTCAGACTCAGGCGCTTCCACAACGGAGTGGTGTTAACTTTTATTTTTTTACTTAGTGGGATTACAGTAAGTTATGGATTACTAAACTACACAGATTGTCGATTGCACAGCTAAGAAGAGACGCAATAGCATACAAGAAATGGTGTTTGATTTCCTAAAAATTTAGCAAAAGTTCCGAAAAATTCCGAGACCTCTGAGTTCGGAATCGGAATCGGAATCGGAACTGCCAGTTCCGATCGGAATCGGAATTCCGGTCGTTCCCTACCGACTGGATCTGCCTAAGCACCTAAAGCTACAATAGCAACCACACGTGTTGGGACAAACGGGAACGGGGACAGCTACCACTGAGACCCGCCCAGACTGACACCGAGCATGTGTGCCAGCTACAGTGGGAAAATATCAAAATTTTTAAAACATATTAATATAACTATACATATATGTTTTTCGCCAATCAAACATATAAATAACACATATAGTTATATGTTTCTTAAAATTGAATATGCACATATTTTTAAACATAAAACATATTTGTGTAAAAGTCGCTTATTCACTTATATTTTGTCTTAATTTTCGATAATTCAAACTTGAGATTCTGAATTTCCTGTTTAAAACGGTTTACAACAGTTTAGATATACTCAGATTCCATATGTTTATGTGAAAGTCAGATTTTGAAAAAGTTTACTGTCAAACAGCAACCAAAAGTCTTGAAATCATGAATTCCTATAGCAAAAATATGTATATGTTTCCAGAAACATATTGGCCTCAAAACATATAAATACAAAACATATTTGACATGAAAACATATTGAGAAACATAAACATATATGTTTTCCCAAAAACAAACATATTTATGTTTTAAAACATATACATAAAACATATATGTTTCCCACAGTAGTGCCAGCTAGAAATGAAGGCAGCGAAGGAAGGGAGGATGTGGGTGTGCGTGATGGGCCCGCAGTGTGGCCTAACGCAGGGGCTATGGCTTCCGCGCCCGGACAATCCATCCATCCATCCAATATGTACACATCCTCAGAATTTTTATGGTGGATTCATACTCGTGTAGAAAAAGATCGCCAGGCGACTTTTCTGTAGGGCGGCTTATTTGTAATATACGCACTAACGCGTCATCTTCCAGGTGTTGTTGCCATACATGTAACAGGGGGGTCTGGGGGGGTCTGCCCCCACCCGACTTAGGCCAGACCCCCCCATCTGGGGACCCCCCCCCCCCCAGCGCCGATTTCCCCGCCCTCCCCCGCCGATTTTTCTGGCAAGTAAATTTTCGAGCAAATTTTTGCAATTTTTTACACTTTCACACACAAAAATTGCCAAAATCGCCTGCAAAACAGCACTTTTTAGCTGTATTTCAGCCAAAATTAGCGATTTTTTGGCAATTTTTAGCCAAAAATTGCGATTTTTCTCGATTTTTGAGCGTTTTTTAGTGCCCACCCCCCTCCCCCAAAATTTTGGCTCAGACCCCCCGGCCGGCGCCAGACCCCCCAACCCCCCCTCCCCCCATCGGCGGATGACCTGTTACATGTATGGTTGTTGCAGGCGGAAGATGTGACGAGGCGTATTGGTGCGTATATTACAAATGAGTCGCCCTACAGTAAAGTCGCCTGGCGATCTTTTTCTAAACGAGAATGAATACACCTTTAGTCTCTAAAGTTTAGCCTAGTCTTTCACTTCAACCACTTGTTATGCACTTCCATCAACATGTCCACTGTCAATAAACGTGTGGAAGTGCATAACTGGTGGTTGAAGTAACAGGCTTGGCTGAAGTTTTGAGAGTAAAAATTCTGAGGATTTGTGCATGTTGTGCTAAAATTTCAACAAAAGTGATTGACCAACACAAAAGTTACAGCAGGGCGAAATCCAGGTAGACAAATGGTTCATTCTGTATTAGAAAGCAATGGCGGACACATGGTAGTGCATAATTTCTGGTTGAGATGACAGACTTAGCCAAAACCTTGATGAGAGTAAAAATTCTGATCATTTGTGCATGTTGGGTTAAAATTTCAGCAAGATGAAACCAATTAAAGATAAATGGTCCACCCTGCATGTAGTCTGATTGTTTAGATGATCACCGGGTCTCCCAAGAAACGGCATCCACCTTTGTTCCGGGACACCAGCGGAACGCCAGTCAGACTAGTCAGCAGTCCTCCCAATGCAGTGACTTCGGCTCTTCGGCCCCGTCTTCGGCTTTTGTCTCTTCCAACCACACGGCTCTGGGACACAGTAGACAGTCGAGTGTGGATGGGCATATTCCCGTCATTGCCTCCTCCAATATGGAGGCCAGACATTTGCGCCGGCCCAGCAGTGACACCTTCATGAAAAGTCTGCCTCCACTGCAGGGCAACACTCGCGTTGACCAAACCCGTGTCGACGCTGAACACCTGATCGACAATCTGCTGCAGACTGAGTTGAACCTGAACACCGAGGACAGGAGTGCTGAAAGTGAGCTGGTTTTTCATTTTTGCAGGTTTTTGCAGAATTTTCACATTTTGCAGATTTTTGCAAAATTTCAACATTTTTACATATTTTACACTATTTTGCTGTTTGCAGATTTTTACACTTTGTTTTCAGCTTCTGGTCTGCAGTTACTGATTTCGAAGGAAGATGGCACGGCCGTGCTGGGCGGTGGTGTGCCGATTCTGAGGCCGGGCGCATTCGAAAAAGTGGTCATGTTGCCGGAACACTAAACAGCGCACCCCGCCTAATCCTGGCTCAACCAATCTGTTTTCTATTTTTTCTTCTGATCTCTGTTGTTTGGGTTTCCACCCACCCTTCTGACTATGTAAGGTATTGTCTGGCCTTCTTCTGTGCACTTAAAAAGCTGTAGTAGTATGGTATGAAGCGGTAGAGTGTAAGCCTAATGTAATAAGTACAGTCGCGGAGTATTTATTGAGAGAACGTTTTATGGATTGATTGATTGATTTTCTTTTCTTTTTCCCATTGTTTCCAGTGTCCGTGCCATGATTATGTTATTTCACTCCTCATAGCACAACAGTGATATGTACCTATTCGTACAGTTATGTATACTCAAGCTAAGCCAATAAGCTGTTGGTTTGGTCTGTCCATTTGGCTTGTTTGATTTTGAAGAATCAATTGCGTTGACGCAAAAACATTTGTATAAATAAAACACAAAATGGACTTGACAATGTATTCATTTTTAGTTGCATTGTGCAGAGATTTGAATGATTTGTAGAGCAAAAATCCCGTGACCACTGAATTGTACTGTAGAACAGATTTTGATGGTAACAAATACTACTGGAGTCTGTTTTAGATTACAGTTAGGTGGTTGTAGGGTTTTCGCTCTTACAGGCAGGGGTTATGCCGGTTTTGCACGGCACTTTGCGTGAGCATTTTGTTGGCAAGCTCGTAATGGCGCAGGGAGAAAATAATTTATCGACTGCTCCACAATACTTTACCACTAGCATCCGGTATCCATAAACAAGAGGCCCCTAGTAACCGCAGCTCGTTGTCCTTATTGTGAGCGCCGCTTCAAAGCATGGCTGGTATTGGAGTTAGACACATTTCTGGTAGGTTTACTGTTCTTATTTGGGTTTCTCACCTTGTGTAACTAACGTATAATGTGTTTTATGTTCTTGAATAAGAACAGTACTGAATGAAAGGAGTAGTCTCAATTTGAAGCAAGCTTATCTCTAAAACAAACTTGAATGAAAGAAACGCTAGTCTCAAATTAAGTTGTATTTGAGCCAAAACAAAGTTTACGTAAAACGATAAGAACTGCGGAACTGGCCTGCGTCTTCAGCGCATTTTATTTGATAATAAGGCTGAAAATCGCAATTCTAAGCAGCCAAATAGCATTCAAGAGCTAAACATAGTCATAAAATGACTTCGAAACACATATTTATCTTAAACACCAGCAACGAAAACGCCAAATTCGGTTAAATGGTCTTCTAAGTGATTTCTTTCTGACTAGTTTGTTAGTAAAACTGGAGTCACTACATACGTAACAGTAATTGTGTCTTCGGGCCTTTCTAGCATACATGTAACAGGGGGGTCTGGGGGGCCTGCCCCCCACCCGACTTAGGCCAGACCCCCCCCGGATGGGGACCCCCCCGAGACGATTTCACCGACCCCCCTCCGATTTTTCTGGCAAGTAAATTTTCGAGCAAATTTTTGCAATTTTTTACAATTTCACACTCAAAAATTGCCAAAATCGCCTGCAAAACAGCACTTTTTAGCTGTATTTCAGCCCAAATTAGCGATTTTTGGCAATTTTTAGCCAAAAAATTGCGATTTTTTCGATTTTTGAGCGTTTTTTAGTTGCCATCCCCCTCCCCCAAAATTTTGGCTCAGACCCCCCCCCCCCGGCCGGCGCCAGACCCCCCCCACCCCGCCCTCCCCCATCGGCGGATGACCTGTTACATGTATGCTTTCTAGCTATAGGTTACCCCCCAAAGCGCTTGGTGCAGGAAGCATGTACCCAGGATTTTGCAAAAGGGGTGTAATATTTTGAAGTGGCCTGGTAAATTGCCTTCAAAACGCACTTTAAACGCATTCTTGGCATAAACTACTGTAGGTAGGTACAGGTTTTAATTTATGTATTCGTTCCTTTTATTTTTGCTTAATTATTTTTTCCTGCCTATCTTCACCAGCCTACACCCCCTGGGTACGCTACTGTATGTTACACAAAATGCCTCTTTCTTATTGCAGGTTATTCGGGGCACGTTCCAGGTGAGAAGTACAAATTCGGCTCGCGAACACCTCGCAGTCGATCGGCTTATTTACCGCCGGTACCCAACGGTTACCGATCACGAACCCCAAATAATGGCGGCCATCCGGCTCATAACAGATTGGAACGACAGCAGGAACAGTTGGTTAATTCGTTGAGGCGCAGTCGGTCCATGGATACCCTCTTCTCCGACACGGGAACTCAGTTTCCCGTCCCGGTCAGGGAAATGGCAATTCAGGCCAACTCAAACGACCCCAACCCTGGGCGCAGAGTACTTCAATTCGATGAAAGACAACATGTTCGGAATGAGGTGGGGGCTGCTCCTCCTGTTCAACAACCAAACAACAGCCCGCAAAGAGGTACTAACTGTCCATTTTTACTTGCTTGCTTTCAGTCTTTTCGCAGCGTCGCACCGCAGACTGTGCGCCGAATTGTTTTTGCTCTTTGCTTGCGCTTTTGTGGCTAGTTTTTTGCACACCGCATGGGACGCATGAAATAAGCAAACGAAAACTCGTATAGATCATTACTATGGTCGGCTGGGTGGATCGGCGGAAAGGGGCACGCAATACCCGGTACCGATGAGAGAGGAGTGTGTTCAGACCTCGAGAGAGTTAAGTCAGATACTCAGAGACCACCAGCGTATGCAATTGAGACAGGCTGAGTCGCCGACTCCCATTCAGAACAATCTCTCAGGTTAGGGATGCGCTGATTAGTGATCGCCAGACAACTACTAATCCAAGCACCGCAGACTAAAAGTGAATTTTTTGTAGAACCAGTCGCAGAAAGTCAACCACAACAGCAGAATCAAGAGAAATTCATCGATGGTCGCATTATCAACCATCAGCAGCCGCGTACACTCTTCTCAGTAGGAGATCCGTTCGGAAATACGAGCGGACAAAACCAGTTCAGCAAGTATACTGGCGTCACAAATAGAGGCTACAATGCTCCCGGCAGGCTACAACCACTGAGACAAGCCAATGGAACAGCAGTAGGACGCCGTACTCCCATGCCTGGCTATTCTGGACACATTCCTGGTAAGATGTTTCACAACGGGAGCTAGTTTTCTCCACACTTTCTGGCAGAAAGTTTCTGCTGTTTTGTGGTAATTGCAAGAGCTTTAGGCTTGACCCACGACTTTGGCAAACCGTTCAGCATTGCCGCGCATGAGAGTCGTGAAAGGGAACAGCAGAGATTGGTGGAATATAGCAGGAATCCGCCTAAATATGTACCGGTACCTAGACATGAGTATCTGCAAGCTCATTGGAAACCTGAGTGGTTCAAGTCTTAGACTTAACTGTTTATACAGTCAGGCACTTAACGCTGTTTATGGTACTTCCACCATATACAAAATTTGAATGAGCGGTACCATATATGGTACCGACCGGTACAGTTACCAATTCGAAGGTAGGGTACCATGGTACCATCACAGTGGCCGAACGTGATATGGTGCATATGGTATATATGGTGCCAGTGCCATAATGGTGCCTGACTGTTATATGTCAACGATCATTAAAGCATTACTAAGATTTATTTACAACCACATGTACTCCTTTTTATCCTAAAGTCATTGTTGTTCAATAAGTTTGCGTGTGGCTGAGCCATGTTGTGTAAATTTTGGCGGGAATCAATCGGAAGCCCTGTTCATTTGAATTGTTTGTTTACGGTTTTCGACGCGAATTTATTGAGTAGATAGATACTGTAGTGTCATTTTACCGTCCGACTGGTATGCGTCAAAGTTGCGTCAATTAGTATATCACTTTGGTAGGGTGGCTGATTTGTTTAACTTGAGCGCAACCACAGGTTTAAAGCTCGATTGGAGCATGAACTAATGCTTAAATTAAATCCTCATTCTAAACCTGAGCCCAATACTACGCACAAGCGTAAATATATATCGGTAATTGCGATGTGGGGGGTACTGTCCGAGTACAAAATTTTCGGCAGCTTTTTCACCAAAGGCCGTAAGCAAGCAGGTACCGCGTTACGGTAGTTACTTGATTTTCAGGAAAAATTACAGGGCTTCCGATAGAATCCCGCCGTATAGCTGAATTATAATTTTATTTTCTTCCTGCACTAGTACTATACTAACTGGCATTTTTTATAGAAAATGTTTGGTTTATTCTCGTTCTGTTACAAGAAGATGCGTACCTATATATGACGTTTGTTTTTATACGTAGATAAATCATACAATGCATTTATGAATAAATATTCAGACTACGACTGGTTGGATAGAATGAATTTGACCAGATCTCATTTTAAGAGTCAGATCTCTGATTTGGTCGCGTCTTGGTATCTCAACTTGAAAATAGACCTTTTCAGTAGAGAGCTGTGCGTTGGTGCACTAATAGATATTCATTCATGAGATTCACAAAGAAAAAAGAACTGTCCGAAGTCTGATTAGCAGAACCACCACCTCGGACAGTTCTTTTTTCTTTGTGTCGGCAAAAATTTGGAACGCTTACCACCTGACGCCCCTTTGTTGTCTTATAAGCAGTTTGATCGTTTTTTAAATAGTAATCAGTTCCTTTCTATTGTTATTCGACTTGGTTTTAACTGTGATCTCTAACATGTTCTGTTTTATGCTGGCACCTGTTTTTCGCTGCATAGTGAAGTAAGGTTTTAACATGCCAGTAAACTTTGACTTTGACTTTTGGAGTTATGTTAAACCTAGCCCTAAATGGTTTACACCAAACTGTAGAAAATTGATAGCGCTACAAAGTTCTGAAATAAAAAACCGGTGTAGGGGTTCCAGATGAGATAGGCCCGGCCAAAGGTTGTCGAAAGAAAATTGTTGCTCAAAAATAATTTTGGACCGAAGATTACGAAGCTTCTCTGAAAAGGTTACCGAAAAGCCTCAACTTTTAGTCTCAACTCTTATTAGTACGGCAGAAATCCCAGTTGGATGTTTTGGTTGCATAGTTAAGCGGTCCGATTTTTTGCTTACACTAACAGTACATTGAGCATTTTCTTCAGTAGCCTTTCTGTTCGTAACAGCTTTAGCTAGTGCCTTTGCCATGAAGCTAACCAGCTGCACCATTGAAATAATACTGGCTCCAAGAAATAATCCCAGCTGGCCGCCAACCTGACTCACAAATCCGTCAAAAGTCAGTGCATCTTCCTGTCTGACTGCCATATACTGAGGAGCAAAAATTTGCATACATTTTACAGTGCTACTGGTGAAAGATACGTAACTTACAGAGAACTGAGGAAAGTAAACGTGAAGGATGACGGTGCGTTGCAGCGACTTCAAGCCAGTGGCTTTTATCACATGCTGCAGCGTTTTGCTTGGGTAGCGGGTGAAGCTCATCGGAGGGTTGTACTGCCAGTACTGACAAGTCGGTTTGCACTGCTCTATGCAAATTTGATCCGGCGTCACTGAGCTAAAGCAGAGACGCTCCTCAAAACTCTGACAAAGCTTTAGATCGGCCAGCTTGCTGAACTGCCTGCCCATCAGGTCGAAACATCCACACTCTTTCGCAGCCTCACCATACATACAGTTCATTCTACAATGGTAGTTTGAGAATAGAAAGCTAACGCAGTCAGGCACTTAAGGTACCGTACCATATATGGTACAACCCATACATGTACTAGGGGGGTTTCGGGTACTGTTATTTAAATATATTAATATTAAAATGAAACTATTATTAATAGTGCCATTTTAATAGTATTAAATCTATATTAATATTAAAATAGAGGCTCTACTATTATATTAAATTAAATTAAAAATACACGCAGAGGGCTGAATATTAAAATTTATTTTTAATAGTATTTTAATAGCATTTTAATAGTTTGACCATGTTTGACAATCAAGGATTACTTAATTTTACCTCAGGAAATCATGAAAATTGAAGATTTCTGACTGCCCTCTGAATCTCGACTGTGTTTTCATTTGGAAATAGTGGAACATTTCTCACTAATAGGCATGAATGACAAAAGGACCTGAATCTAGTCAATAACCTATGTAACAGTCTTTCCATTCAAAAATTTCTACTCATGCAAAAACTACGCAATCGTATTTTCTATAGCTGCTTGTGTTCGAATGCAATTTAAAACCAGGTTCAGACAAAGTCATCTAAAAATGGTTATAAATTTCCACAGAAAAATGCTAAAAGTTGCATCTCTGATTAAATTTTCAACTAACACTAACAACTTCAAGCAAAGGTGTTGTTTTGCCAGTTCGCTGAAGTGTGACCAAAACTTATCGACTGCATTTTAGAATATACTATTAAAATGCTATTAAAATACTATTAAAATTGTTATTTAATAGTATTAATATTAAATCTAAATTAAAATTAACAGGAACTATTATATTAATATTAAATTAAAATTAAAATCGGCTAGTTCTATTATATTAATATTAAATTAAAATAAAATTTCACTAGTTAAAATTACAGTAGTTTCGGGGTAAATCACCCTTACTCCCCGAGACAGGTTAAGGAACCCCCGACCCAAAAATACAAGTGCCGGTAGTGGCTCTCCAGCACCAAGAAACTGGCTCCAGAAATCACTAATTTTTGTGTTGAAAATTCGCTTGAAAAGTCTTTGGAAACCGAATTTGGCTTTTCCACTGCTGATATTTAAGAGAAAATTGGGCTTTTTGTAAGCCCTTCTTTGTCATATTTGCTTGTTATTAGCTCTAAAACTCTCATTGGCAGCTTCAGCGTAGCGCTTAAGGAAAATCTCTATAATCACATTGTTTTCTTTGTAATTTTGCATTTCTTTCGGCATGCAAAAACATGATTCTATAACGATATCCATCTGAACACGAGATTTCGAAGTGACTTTTTTAGTTTCAATCGGACGAGCTCGTGGAACATGTGATATTTTTACAAGAGGCTGAACATAACATATTTGTTTGGAAATACGGTTTATGTTTCATATATTTGAGCCATCTACATGTTTCATTTATATTGACGTCATAGGTTTGAAACATATTTTGCTGAGAATTGGCGATTTCAAGATCTTTCAATATTTGGCGAGAAACTAATTCAAACCTACTGGAATCTGAGTACAATTCAACATGAAATTCAAGAACAGAATTTGAATTGCCGACAATTCGACAAGACCAAATATTACGGGACAAGATTTCAATATCAAATATAAATTTTATGTTTAAAAATATGTGCATATCTCAATTTTTCAGAAACATATAACTATATGTGTTATTTGATTGGCGAAAAACATATATATGTATATTATAATATGTTTTGAAAAATTTCGATATTTTCTCCCATTCAAATTTCGTCCGTTTTGCGATCAGAAAGTGTTGGGTTAGTGTTGATCTCTACTTCACACTGCTCCTTGGTCATCAAGTCTCTGTAGCAATTGATGTACAGTCCATTCACAATCAACAACTCCCGAATTTGTCACTGGCTTCATGCCAAAATTCAGCAGGACTTAAAACTACAGTACAATGGAAGAATTTCCAGCCAAAAATTATTTATATAAACAATTTTCACTACAGTTTTGCACAGATCAATTTAAACCCGTTTTCTCTCAATGCAGGAAAGCAGTCAGTGTAAATCAGGAAAACGAAGAGTTGAGCATTCTGGAAATTTCCATACTCTGACACCAGTTGTAGGTATGAAATGTCTATTACAAACAAACCCTATTACAGTCAAGCACTTAACGCTATAATGGCATCGGTCTACTGTTGTTTGAGGTGTGGAGTTTTCAGGAATCGGTTCGGTATGGGTTAAAAATTTCCGCAAAAAACACCGGTAATTATCGGTTTTTTCGGAAAATGTTTTACAAAGTTAAAACTACTGTATTTACCACTTACAACGCCAAGGATTTGAATATAAAGGTCAAAGGCTAGAAAAACATCAAAAGCAATGGGAATGTTTTTAGGAATTTTTGATATTATATTTTTGTTTTACTGTAGTGAAAATTGTTTATATAAACAATTTTGGCTAAGAGAAATTCTTCCATTGTACTGTAGTTTTAAGTCCTGCTAGTGCACAGCATGGAGATCTAACGACCAGTGACAAAATTCGGGGCTGTTTTGTTGATTGTGAATGGACTGTACATCAAGTACTACATAGAGAGAGACTTGATTATTAAGGAGCAGTGTGAAGTTAAGTCAACACTAGCCCAACGCTTTCTGATCACAAAGCAAGTTTGGGACAGGGAGTTGGGTCTACAGTGGGAAAATATCGAAATTTTTAAAACATATTAATATAACTATACATATATGTTTTTCGCCAATCAAACATATAAATAACACATATAGTTATATGTTTCTGAAAATTGAATATGCACATATTTTTAAACATAAAACATATTTGTGTAAAAGTCGCTTATTCACATATATATTTGGTCTTAATTTTCGATTATTCAAACTTGAGATTCTGAATTTTCTGTTTAAAACGGTTTGCAACAATTTAGATAGCATACTCAGATTCAATAGGTTTAAGTGAAAGTCAGATTTTGGAAACGTTTACTCTTAAACAACAACCAAAGGTCTTGAAATCATGAATTCCTATAGCAAAAATATGTATATGTTTCCAGAAACATATTGGCCTCAAAACATATATATACAAAACATATTTGACAAGCAAACATATTGAGAAACATAAACATACATGTTTTCCCAAAAACAAACATATTTATGTTTTAAAACATATACATAAAACATATATATGTTTCCCACAGTAGTTGGGTCAGAGAACTAAAAGTCCTTCAAATTCGATATTTTAGATGGATATCGTTATAGAATGTGTTTTTGCATGCCAAAGAAATGCAAAATTACAAAGAAAACAATGTGATTATAGGGAATTTTCCTTAAAATACACTAAGCTGCCAATAAGCGTTTTAGAGCTAATAACAAGCAAATATGACAAAAAGGGCTTACAAAAAGCCCAATTTCTCTTAAATATCAGCAGTGGAAAAGCCAAATTCGGTTTCCAAAGGCTTTTCAAGCGAATTTTAGGCTAAAAATTAGTGATTTCTGGAGCCAGTTTCTTGGTACTGGAGCCACTACTGGCACTTGTATTTTTGGGTCGGGGGTTCCTTAACCTGTCTCGGGGGGTAAGGGTGATTTACCCCGAAACTACTGTAATTTTAATAGTGAAATTTTATTTTAATTTAATATTAATATAATAGAACTAGCCGATTTTAATTTTAATTTAATATTAATATAATAGTTCCCTGTTAATTTTAATTTAGATTTAATATTAATACTATTAAATAACAATTTTAATAGTATTTTAATAGCATTTTAATAGTATATTCTAAAATGCAGTCGATAAGTTTTGGTCACACTTCAGCGAACTGGCAAAACAACACCTTTTGCTTGAAGTTGTTAGTGTTAGTTGAAAATTTAATCAGAGATGCAACTTTTAGCATTTTTCTGTGGAAATTTATAACCATTTTTAGATGACTTTGTCTGAACCTGGTTTTAAATTGCATTCGAACACAAGCAGCTATAGAAAATACGATTGCGTAGTTTTTGCATGAGTAGAAATTTTTGAATGGAAAGACTGTTACATAGGTTATTGACTAGATTCAGGTCCTTTTGTCATTCATGCCTATTAGTGAGAAATGTTCCACTATTTCCAAATGAAAACACAGTCGAGATTCAGAGGGCAGTCAGAAATCTTCAATTTTCATGATTTCCTGAGGTAAAATTAAGTAATCCTTGATTGTCAAACATGGTCAAACTATTAAAATGCTATTAAAATACTATTAAAAATAAATTTTAATATTCAGCCCCTGCGTGTATTTTTAATTTAATTTAATATAATAGTAGAGCCTCTATTTTAATATTAATATAGATTTAATACTATTAAAATGGCACTATTAATAATAGTTTCATTTTAATATTAATATATTTAAATAACAGTACCCGAAACCCCCCTAGTACATGTATGGGTTGTACCATATATGGTACGGTACCTTAAGTGCCTGACTGCGTTAGCTTTCTATTCTCAAACTACCATTGTAGAATGAACTGTATGTATGGTGAGGCTGCGAAAGAGTGTGGATGTTTCGACCTGATGGGCAGGCAGTTCAGCAAGCTGGCCGATCTAAAGCTTTGTCAGAGTTTTGAGGAGCGTCTCTGCTTTAGCTCAGTGACGCCGGATCAAATTTGCATAGAGCAGTGCAAACCGACTTGTCAGTACTGGCAGTACAACCCTACGATGAGCTTCACCCGCTACCCAAGCAAAACGCTGCAGCATGTGATAAAAGCCACTGGCTTGAAGTCGCTGCAACGCACCGTCATCCTTCACGTTTACTTTCCTCAGTTCTCTGTAAGTTACGTATCTTTCACCAGTAGCACTGTTGTATGCAAATTTTTGCTCCTCAGTATATGGCAGTCAGACAGGAAGATGCACTGACTTTTGACGGATTTGTGAGTCAGGTTGGCGGCCAGCTGGGATTATTTCTTGGAGCCAGTATTATTTCAATGGTGCAGCTGGTTAGCTTCATGGCAAAGGCACTAGCTAAAGCTGTTACGAACAGAAAGGCTACTGAAGAAAATGCTCAATGTACTGTTAGTGTAAGCAAAAATCGGACCGCTTAACTATGCAACCAAAACATCCAACTGGGATTTCTGCCGTACTAATAAGAGTTGAGACTAAAAGTTGGGGCTTTTCGGTAACCTTTAGAGAAGCTTCGTAATCTTCGGTCCAAAATTATTTTTGAGCAACAATTTTCTTTCGACAACCTTTGGCCGGGCCTATCTCATCTGGAACCCCTACACCGGTTTTTTATTTCAGAACTTTGTAGCGCTATCAATTTTCTACAGTTTGGTGTAAACCATTTAGGGCTAGGTTTAACATAACTCCAAAGTCAAAGTCAAAGTTTACTGGCATGTTAAAACCTTACTTCACTATGCAGCGAAAAACAGGTGCCAGCATAAAACAGAACATGTTAGAGATCACAGTTAAAACCAAGTCGAATAACAATAGAAAGGAACTGATTACTATTTAAAAAACGATCAAACTGCTTATAAGACAACAAAGGGGCGTCAGGTGGTAAGCGTTCCAAATTTTTGCCGACACAAAGAAAAAAGAACTGTCCGAGGTGGTGGTTCTGCTAATCAGACCTCGGACAGTTCTTTTTTCTTTGTGAATCTCATGAATGAATATCTATTAGTGCACCAACGCACAGCTCTCTACTGAAA
This sequence comes from Sabatieria punctata, assembly GCA_030248155.1. Taxonomy (NCBI): domain Eukaryota; kingdom Metazoa; phylum Nematoda; class Chromadorea; order Araeolaimida; family Comesomatidae; genus Sabatieria; species Sabatieria punctata. Next base: position 158,646 of record JASANB010002747.1, read on the forward strand.
AGGTCTATTTTCAAGTTGAGATACCAAGACGCGACCAAATCAGAGATCTGACTCTTAAAATGAGATCTGGTCAAATTCATTCTATCCAACCAGTCGTAGTCTGAATATTTATTCATAAATGCATTGTATGATTTATCTACGTATAAAAACAAACGTCATATATAGGTACGCATCTTCTTGTAACAGAACGAGAATAAACCAAACATTTTTCTATAAAAAATGCCAGTTAGTATAGAACTAAGTGCAGGAAGAAAATAAAATTATAATTCAGCTATACGGCGGGATTCTATCGGAAGCCCTGTAATTTTTCCTGAAAATCAAGTAACTACCGTAACGCGGTACCTGCTTGCTTACGGCCTTTGGTGAAAAAGCTGCCGAAAATTTTGTACTCGGACAGTACCCCCCACATCGCAATTACCGATATATATTTACGCTTGTGCGTAGTATTGGGCTCAGGTTTAGAATGAGGATTTAATTTAAGCATTGGTTCATGCTCCAATCGAGCTTTAAACCTGTGGTTGCGCTCTCAAGTTAAACAAATCAGCCACCCTACCAAAGTGATATACTAATTGACGCAACTTTGACGCATACCAGTCGGACGGTAAAATGACACTACAGTATCTATCTACTCAATAAATTCGCGTCGAAAACCGTAAACAAACAATTCAAATGAACAGGGCTTCCGATTGATTCCCGCCAAAATTTACACAACATGAAAAGCTAAGCCACACGCAAACTTATTGAACAACAATGACTTTAGGATAAAAAGGAGTACATGTGGTTGTAAATAAATCTTAGTAATGCTTTTAATGATCGTTGACATATAACAGTCAGGCACCATTATGGCACTGGCACCATATATACCATATGCACCATATCACGTTCGGCCACTGCAGAGTGGTACCATGGTACCCTACCTTCGAATTGGTAACTGTACCGGTCGGTACCATATATGGTACCGCTCATTCAAATTTTGTATATGGTGGAAGTACCATAAACAGCGTTAAGTGCCTGACTGTATAAGCAGTTAAGTCTAAGACTTGAACCACTCAGGTTTCCAATGAGCTTGCAGATACTCATGTCTAGGGTACCGGTACATATTTAGGCGGATTCTCTGCTATATTCCACCAATTCTCTGCTGTTCCCTTTCGACTCTCATGCGCGGCAATGCTGAACGGTTTGCCAAAGTCGTGGGTCCAAGCCTAAAGCTCTTGCAATTACCACAAAACAGCGAAACTTTCTGCCAGAAAGTGTGGAGAAAACTAGCTCCCGTTGTGAAACATCTTGCAGGAATGTGTCCAGAATAGCCAGGCATGGGAGTACGGCGTCCTACTGCTGTTCCATTGGCTTGTCTCAGTGGTTGTAGCCTGCCGGGAGCATTGTAGCCTCTATTTGTGACGCCAGTATACTTGCTGAACTGGTTTTGTCCGCTCGTATTTCCGAACGGATCTCCTACTGAGAAGAGTGTACGCGGCTGCTGATGTCGAAAGTTTGATAATGCGACCATCGATGAAATTTCTCTTGATTCTGCTGTTGTGGTTGACTTTCTGCGACTGGTTCTACAAAAAATTCACTTTAGTCTGCGGTGCTTGGATTAGTAGTTGTCTGGCGATCACTAATCAGCGCATCATCCCTAACCTGAGAGATTGTTCTGAATGGGAGTCGGCGACTCAGCCTGTCTCAATTGCATACGCTGGTGGTCTCTGAGTATCTGACTTAACTCTCTCGAGGTCTGAACACACTCCTCTCTCATCGGTACCGGGTATTGCGTGCCCCTTTCCGCCGATCCACCCAGCCCGACCATAGTAATGATCTATACGAGTTTTCGTTTGCTTATTTCATGCGTCCCATGCGGGTGTGCAAAAACTAGCCACAAAAGCGCAAGCAAAGAGCAAAACAATTCGGCGCACAGTCTGCGGTGCGACGCTGCGAAAAGACTGAAAGCAAGCAAGTAAAAATGGACAGTTAGTACCTCTTTGCGGGCTGTTGTTTGGTTGTTGAACAGGAGGAGCAGCCCCCACCTCATTCCGAACATGTTGTCTTTCATCGAATTGAAGTACTCTGCGCCCAGGGTTGGGGTCGTTTGAGTTGGCCTGAATTGCCATTTCCCTGACCGGGACGGGAAACTGAGTTCCCGTGTCGGAGAAGAGGGTATCCATGGACCGACTGCGCCTCAACGAATTAACCAACTGTTCCTGCTGTCGTTCCAATCTGGTATGAGCCGGATGGCCGCCATTATTTGGGGTTCGTGATCGGTAACCGTTGGGTACCGGCGGTAAATAGGCCGATCGACTGCGAGGTGTTCGCGAGCCGAATTTGTACTTCTCACCTGGAACGTGCCCCAGAATAACCTGCAATAAGAAAAGAGGCATTTTGTGTAACATACAGTAGCGTACCCAGGGGGTGTAGGCTGGTGAAGATAGGCAGGAAAAAAATAATTAAGCAAAATAAAAAAGGAACGAATACATAAATTAAAACCTGTACCTACCTACAGTAGCTTATGCCAAGAATGCGTTCAAAGTGCGTTTTGAAGGCAATTTACCAGGCCACTTCAAAATATTACACCCCTTTTGCAAAATCCTGGGTACATGCTTCCTGCACCAAGCGCTTTGGGGGGTAACCTATAGCTAGAAAGCATACATGTAACAGGTCATCCGCCGATGGGGGAGGGCGGGTTGGGGGGGTCTGGCGCCGGCCGGGGGGGGGGGTCTGAGCCAAAATTTTAGGGGGAGGGGGATGGCAACTAAAAAACGCTCAAAAATCGAAAAAATCGCAATTTTTTGCCAAAAAGTGCCAAAAAATCGCTAATTTGGGCTGAAACACAGCTAAAAAGTGCTGTTTTGCAGGCGATTTTGGCAATTTTTGAGTGATTAATTGTAAAAAATTGCAAAAATTTTATCGAAAATTTACTTGCCAGAAAAATCGTAGGTGTGTCGGTGAAAGCGTCTCGGGGAGTCCCCATCCGGGGGGTCTGGCCTAGGTCGAGTGGGGGCAGGCCCCACAGACCCCCCTGTTACGTATGCTAGAAAGGCCCGAAGACACAATTACTGTTACGTATGTAGTGACTCCAGTTTTACTAACCAGACTAGTCAGAAAGAAATCACTTAGAAGACCAATTTAACCGAATTTGGCGTTTTCGTTGCTGGTGTTTAAGATAAATATGTGTTTCGAAGTCATTTTTATGACTATGTTTAGCTCCTTGAATGCTATTTGGCTGCTTAGAATTGCGATTTTTCAGCCTTAGTCACAATAAAATGCGCTGAAGACGCAGGCCAGTTCCGCAGTTCTTATCGTTTTACGTAAACTTTGTTTTGGCTCCAAATACAACAATTTGAGACTAGCGTTTCTTTCATTCAAGTTTGTTTTAGAGATATGCTTGTTTCAAATTGAGACACTCACCTTTCATTCAGTACTGTTCTTATTCAAGAACATAAAACCCATTATACGTTAGTTACAAGGTGAGAAACCCAAATAAGAACAGTAAACCTATCAGAAATGTGTCTAACTCCAATACCAGCCATGCTTTGAAGCGGCGCTCGCAATAAGGACAACGAGCTGCAGTTGCTAGGGGCCTCTTGTTTATGGATACCGGATGCTAGTGGTAAAGTATTGTGGAGCAGTCGATAGAATTATTTTTCTCCCTGCGCCATTACGAGCTTGCCAACAAAATGCTCACGCAAATTCTCGTGCAAAACCGGCATAACCCCTGCCTGTAAGAGCGAAAACCCTACCACAACCACCTAACTGTAATCTAAAACAGACTCCAGTAGTATTTGTTACCATCAAAATCTGTTCTACAGTACAATTCAGTGGTCACGGGATTTTTGCTCTACAAATCATTCAAATCTCTGCACAATGCAACTAAAAATGAAAACATTGTCAAGTCCATTTTGTGTTTTATTTATACAAATGTTTTTGCGTCAACACCAATTGATTCTTCAAAATCAAACAAGCCAAATGGACAGACCAAACCAACAACTTATTGGCTTAGCTTGAGTATACATAACTGTACGAATAGGTACATATCACTGTTGTGCTATGAGGAGTGAAATAACATAATCAT